>JANSTT010000299.1:0-36474 GCA_026745375.1 Platyura marginata
ATACTTAACTTGTTTTTTCGCTCTCCTGAAAAATCGTGTTTTTGCAGATAGACAGTATTGAATATAAGCCCTCGATAGGGAAAATAGAAACAAAAAAAAATCCTTACAGAATTCTACAGACATTATGCTACTTTTATACATGGTGGTAACCATGCTATAGCTGATCCGTATGGTCTTTTTTGGTTAGTCATTTTTAATGACCAAAATTTTCTTTCTAGCAATTTAGATTTTTTTTTTTTAATTATTTAAATTAAATTTAAAATTATTTTCTCAAAATTACATTTTCCGTTTTGTGTCCGATAAATATAGAATTAATGTTTCAAATTTAAATGTTCTAAAATGAAGAATGACTAAGTATATAAGAAAAAAATCCACATGTTCTTTTTAAAGTAAAAAATCATTTATCAAAAATCCAAGTTCATCTTCTTAAATTCACATACTGCCAGAAGGAACATTTGATCCTTTTCGTTTCTCTGCGTATACAACGACAGATGCATGTAAACCAAAACTAACTAACGTTTTACAATAATAAAGTGTAAAGACGAATGCCATATTTTGCGATTTTTTTTTTTTAATCCCCCAGCATCGTTATATCGATACAGTGCATTCAATGGGTGTCCTTTCCTTCTTAGGCCATCTTGATTTTCAAAAATAAAATGATAAATCTGTTGTACAAAGATTTCTATACCGATTTATGTTATAATGTTGAGAACCAGTGATGGATTTTTTGTCAAAAAATAAATAAAATCTACCTAGAAAATATTGGCGTGTGCCAAATGTTTCTTTGATTTTGGAAATATTTTCTCAAAGACTTTATTGTTATAGAAAATATATCTGAGCATATGGCAATAACACGATGGTGTACGTCATATGTGTAAATAATACCTTATCCTTATATGCATAGAAAGATTTATTTTGTTTGGCCTCAATCTGCTAGAAATAAAGTTAATTTTTCTACATAGTGCGTTAACATGTGTTAAGATATGGACCTATAGTTCTTATTCTGGAAGAATAGATTATGAATGGTAATAGATTAGATATTGAAAATGGATAATGATTGATATCGACCACATATTTAATTGTTAATAAATTAGTGATAGAAAGAAGGAAGAGTCAAAATCAAAATAATATTTTCAGTAAAAGATTGTAACAATTGTTGGATAGACAGAATATTTCTTTATTATTTTAAGCCAAAGAAGCACCCTGTACTATAGAAGAATTTATAGAAAACGTAGGTAAATTATCGACACTTGGCTTTATCCTGAATTTTTGTGACATTAATTTAAAAAAATTCAAAAAATTTTAATTTATAATTGTAGAAAAAAATAGGATTTCAAAATGGAGTCTAAAATGAAAATATCGACTACCTCTCCACCATTTTTTACAGAAATCATGATATCTGATTTTCCTAATTAAAAACTATTTTCTAATTTTTAACAAGAAAATTGATTTAAAACGGCGGATATATTTCATTACCGATGCATTTATCGATTTTATGTAGTTCCAAATTGAAAATAGTTCTGCGCTTGAAAAAAGCTCTATTTTGATTAAAAAATGAAAATCCTACTTTACCTACATATAAAAAATAGTGCGTAATTTAATAATAAAATAAAGTGAATTTTATTTTGCAATATTTTCCAGCACTGACTATAGGTACAATAATAAAATAATAGAAATAAAGAACTCCAGCAAAAGATTGCGTTCTTATTTTTTTTTTAAATACCCGATTTTCTTAAATTTTCCTTTTAAACTCCTCTCTCTCTCTCTCTCTCTCTCTCTCTCTGTTATAAACAAAACGTTTCTGAACAATAAACAAATTTTTTTCATATATTTTTTTTAAATCTTTAAATCACATTCAGAACTAGATCCTATATATACTTTTGAAATCTTAAAAAATTACATAAGATGAATGCATTTCTGGAGTCTATTAAAAACTGCTCAAAGAGCTATTTATTTTCTATGAAGAAAAAGGTCTCATTGTGTAATATATCTGTTGTTAACGAAATTGTTCAGGTATGTATATGCCAGCTGATAACAGCCAAACAGAGGGTGGAATACAATTACGATTTCATGGTTTAAAAATATGTCTTAAACAGATTGTTTGGCATTGTATTTTAAATAATTATATATTCAACATAATGGTTGTTCCAAATTAAAAATAACCTTGAAGATGCTTGAGAAAATCACAGTTGCTCACTAATTTATGTATACTTATAAAGAATTTGATATAATTCGGAAAATTTAATTGGATGTTGAAAACTTAAAACAAAGTCACACATGATTATCAGAATAACATGGATTGTATAAAAATGGGTAGATATAATTAAGCTTTAAGCTTCAATTACAAATACTGAGCAAAATTCTAATTGCTGAAAAAATATTATTAAAAATCCCAACTTATTAAGTAAATATTTTGGACAACCCCGATTTCCAATTTATACATATTAAAGGTAAACTGTAATATAATATTACACTAATACAAGAAATTTTAGTTTGAAGTTAATTAAGATTTTATGAAGACAAAATTTAAATTTTTTCGAAAAAAAAAAGAATTATTTGACTAAACATTGTGGACGACCCCGATTTTCTGGAACTACATCAAAATAAATGTTCTAAATTACTTAAATTATTTTAAAATACACAAAATTATCATTTTTTTAGTAAAATGGGGCAAATTGAAATGGACACGCCTGCTCCTCCTCGGATTATGATATTATTTCTATAGATTTATACATCCAAACTTTCCAGGACCATCAAAAATAAGAGAAAATAACTTTTTGACTACTTTTATACCCGTCAAACATTTTTTCCCCGTACCAATAGCAGAATTGTCCACAATTTGTCCTTACTAGTACATTGCACGACTTGTTGTAGGTCAGAGTTTGCAGTGCCTCTTTTTATTCGGTGACTTTATGAACAATTCGCCTACAATTTCTAAAATTCATATTTGTCGAAATATATTGTAATTATATTATTAAGGACGAACTTAACAATTAAATTTATGGATTTTCCACTTGTTCGAATTCCTCAAATTGATTTTAAATAATTATTTCCTATAAATGCTTGTTTTAAAATTGCTCTTTTATCGGACCAAATGTTCAAAAATGTGTAATTTAAAAACCATCAAAATTATTGTTTTTAATGGGCCATTAAAAAAAAAAATTGCACTTGTTGCTGTATCACTAATGTTTTTCAAATATCCTCTCTATACCTAATGCGTTCGCATCACGATAATTACTTTGGCTATATAAAAAAAACACATTTAAAGACCCTATGTTTATCCTAATTCTATAATGATTGTTTATTTCCAATTATCAACAATTTAAAACAAAAGTAAACTGAGTTAATTTTATGGCAACATTGAAGTTGCTAGATGTAAGACATGTGGTGGTCGGGATAAGCTTGACGACTATGTTATTATGTTAATACCAAAACTAAAAAGAAAAATGGCCCCATTTCCAATAAATAATAATAAATAAGCTAAAGAAATTAATGAATGGCACAAAATTATAAAATTTTCAAAATTTCTCATATCCTCTAATTATTGTTGTTGTTGTTTTTTGGTTTTTTTTTCAAAAATAATTCAAAAACACTATAAAATTCGTATATACATGTCGAGTACAAAACAAGTACCACTGACTACCACCTTATAGCATTTTTGAAAAAAAAAAAAAAAAAAAACCTTATTTTGTTGATGATGGAAAACACCAACAGCATTTACAAATATATATATACAAAAACGGGCAACAGCTTGCTTCCTTTTTCGCATAATCAGGACGAGAACTATACACTTGCATCCTGTTGAGAAAAAATCTCTCACAAAAATTGAACAACATCTGCGATTTGTAATTTATTCATTTCCTCCTTTATTTCGTGGATTTAGTTAATTTTTTTCTTTTTCTTTTTTTGTCATTCACATACAAGTATTTTTGTTGGATGTTGTGTTGTGTAGTTAGTCATCTAGCCGAAAATAGCAGAAAAGGTTCATAATTTGCACAGAGAACAAAAAAAAAAAAAACAAAAAAAAAATTCTAATTGGATTTTTGTTTTTGTTTTGAGGTCCAATATATTTATGCCCTCTCTCTGACAAAGTTGGAGATATCATAAACATTATTGTAATTTCCATCTGCTGCCATATTTTTTGGCAAACCTTTTTGCTTTTGCATTGAACACAAAAAAAAGAAGCAAAAATTCAACAACCGAAGGTAAAAATGTATCGCCCAAAAGATGCAGGTGTTGAACACACACCACCCATAATTCAGATTTATTTAAGTATATTAAAAATTAATTCAACCTAAGGTTATTATTTGAATTTGTGCTCAAATTTTCTAAACATATGGACAATGGGACATCTAGATCTAGAGTAATTAATTAATGATAGCCAATTACTCTGATCATTTATTCAACCTAATATTTTATGATAAACTCTTTTCACCTACATATTCTGTGTTTATGTCAAAATCACATCACAGAGGGGTGTTTTTTGATTTAGCCTTCTTAACTCTACGTTGGTTTCTTTGACTGACTCCACAATACCACAATTCCTCGTCATATCTGTCGGCCAATGTAGGATTTTTATTCGATGCCTTTGTGCAATTTTCTTAAACGGGTTTTTTTTTTAAGACCTCAACTCTTCTTTCGAAAGGCTTTTTACGTTATTTTAGGTGAAAACATTGGAGCTGTCAAACTCTACAAATACTTTAGATGATTCTTCTAACATTTGAAAGGTTTCCTTCGTAGAATCGGGCGAATTGCGGCAATTATTTCCTGAAATGATGACCTTAAACTAGACTTACAGTTTTATGTGGAATCCGAACCACTCAGGCCAAAGCTCAATGTTCCGCATGAGAGAAAACCAATTAATGTCTTAATTTCGCTCAGACAGGAATCGAACCCAGAACCACCGGTTTCAAATGGCATCACCTCTACCACTGAGCCATTTGATCGGTCGGAGGGGTGTAGCGTCTAATAAACAACATTGTCTAGCAAACACTGGATGAGGTAAGGTAAAAACTGCTGATGATACGGAGTTACTATTAACGTAATATACATACACTGGGGATCAAGAGTATTCGTACAAATTCCCTTTAGAAATAATGTAATTTTTACGAATACTCTTAATAACCAGTGTATGTACATAAAGAATATCTAAAATGATGGAAGACAAGTTCAACAACTGAATGACAGTTGGTCTAGATCCCACTTGATAAAGAGAAAATGAACATAATTTTTGTTTTATGTACGATCTACTGACACTTTTTTTTCACTTATCAATTTTTGATTTTTATTTTCTAAATATTTAAGAAGTGATATCAAATTAAAAGCATAACAAGATGAATAATAAAATAATAAATCAAGAATGGATATTAATTTAGAAGTAAATCAATCACAATAAATGTTTATTGTTCAATTACCTGAACAAATATATTAATGAAAATTATATTCATTTGTAAGATATTAGGCTCATTAAGATCACTTTTAAATATTAATCTAATTCAAATTGAATAGAAATATTCGGTTGTCAGTGGTCAGTCGTCACTAACTAATAATAAGACATTTTTATAAAAAGAGAAATAAAAGTAGAGCATATAAAGTGAAATTAATGAAAATTATTACTGTAAATCTAAACAAGACTGCCTTCTTCCATTTAAAAATCAAACTTTGTCTCCGACGACTACTTTATTATAAATGTAAGTAGGCAACTACCTAATAATAACAATAATAATAATAATAATAATATTAACAACAAAAGCCCAAACAGTATATAACAAATAAAAACGCTGATTGAAACATTGATTGTGTACTTTTTAACTCTTATACATACAACATCCATCGTCAGTCTAGCAAGACAATTCGGTCTACCGTAACACAATAAACCTTAAATTGGGATTTATTAAAGATGTTTAAATGATGGTTTATATGTAGTGAATATTTCGGAACCGGATATACAGTCAGATAAGATCCTTTTCTTTTCTTTTTTTTTTTAACAAGAACTGCCTCGTCGTAACAGTAACGAAGCATAAAATCGTCTTTCTATATAAGTTGATGCTGAATGGGTAGGTTTCTTTTTAAAAATTTTGATTAAATATATTTTTTTTTTTTATTTAAGATTGAGAAAACAGTTTTTTTCTTGTCTATGGTGGGTGAATTCATTTTTTACAGCACATTTTTTTCGAATAATTTATATTTGTTCATCATACAATTTATTTCTCTTACAGAATAATTTTTTTTTTCTACTACATATCTGGAAATAATTTTAAATCTAAGTTTATTGGTAGTTTCCAATTAGAAATTAATTTTAGTAAATCAAAAAATTATTTCTTGTAAGATATGAAAAGAAGAAGAACAATTTGAAATTTTCATAAAAAGTTGGAGTAGAATATAAAAACCGGAAGTGGGAATTAAAAACCGGAAGTGGTATATAAAAACCGGTATATTTTAATATTTTTACTGGAGACTTTCAGAATTGTTTGCCGTTCAAAAGCTTAGGGGTGCAATTCAAAAGCTTAGGAGAGATCAAATGTTTGTTTGTGAATATTTCGGGTGTGACCATTATTGAAATTTGTTGTTAGAAAAAAAATCTTTCTGAATCATATTGTTTATAGAAAATAAAATTTAAATTTTCAGGTTGATTAAAAACATTACATTAAGTATAAGTATAAGTATATGTACTGTACATTAGGGTGGATTATTTTTGTATGGAGATTTTTGGACATAAAGTACCAAGAACGTGTAAAGTTGAACAAAACTATTTGTATTCGCTATGGGTATATTAAATTTCTCAAAACCAAATACAGACATCCCTCAAGTTACGCGGTTAATTGGTTCGGCGTAAGTCAAAACCGCGTTAGTCGAAACCCAGGATTAGTGCAAACTACAATATTCCGTTCCGCGTAACTGGAAATCGCGTAACTTAAAGTTAGAAACACATACAAAAGAGAGGGTTTCGTTCCAAGTGCAAATACACATGTCGGTACAAATTTTCCAAGAAATTGGTTTGTTTTTTTTTTGCATAGTCGCATTAACAAAAATAATAAAAAAACACTGAAACTGGACTGAAATAGATTTCAAAAGGTATAAAATGTGTATAAACATATTTTTTACACTTTCTCTGTCAGTAGCAGTATGTATATCAAAATATTGTGAAATACCTATTATCATTTTTATGTAAAAACATTCATCTACAATCATTATATTTTCTTTAAAAAAAAATTGCCTCAAAACCGCGTAACTCGAGGGTTGTCGCAATTTTTTTCCGCGTAACTCAAGTACCGCGTAACTCAAGGGAAACCTGTAAATGATAAATTATATCAATACCAAATTTTCAGTCATAATTGATATTCATACACACAAACTAAACCATCACAACGTCAAATATAAATTATAAAAATAATTAATTACAGAATTTCTTTCCAAAAGAAAAGAAAAAAAAAAAACGACGGTCAACGCCACTGTTTATATAATAAAGAAAAGAAAAGAAAAAAAGTTAATGTACCAAAATATGTTTAATTTATCTCCGCTGTTTCTTGGCTGGGATGGTACGAATTTTACGATGTTGCATGAGTAATTAAATATTTTTTTTTAAATTGTCTTGTTTCTGAGAAGTGCGATGTTAAGGTGATTCGCAATTTACACTTTGCATCGTATATTAAATATTATATATTTTTTTCTTAAAATTAAGAAACCGCACGAAGCCTCTCTGTTGAACATTAACGTTGGGGTATTTCCTTCATGTCACTAATGTCCCCTATCCTATATCTATTTTGGTATTTTGGTATAATGGCTATAATAACATTTCGGAGGCGCTAGCGATCAATCGACGATCTATTGAGATCTAACCAAACTTTCTGAATTCTCTTTCAGCTATAAAGCATGGATTTGGAAAAAATCCAGCAACTCATAGTATACAAACACAAAACTCCTAACAGTTACATTATTTGTGGAAATCCTACTACCATTATCGGTAGATTTTGCAACTTTATCGATTTCACATTTCTCAGAAAACAACAACGCCCCGAAAATAATAATTTCTCGAAAACACAATTCTCAAAAAAAGAACAATTCCCACCCAACGAATCGTCGCTGTTTTTGACCTAAGCTACCGTAAGCTGGCAATAATTTTTTTCGAAATAATCTGAGAACTCTAGTGCAGTGGGTCGGTTATTATTACAGAAAAAATAATAATAAAATAAAATAAAAGAAAAACAAATGGAGTACAATGTGCCTGTTATCGCTTTCTCCATGGCTGGACTCTGGGCAATTCAAAAATTGTCTGCAAATGTTTTGAAACATTTTTAAATTTTAATTTTTCGAACAATAGTTGATTCTGTCGGAATTGTCGGGTTTTCGTCAAATTGTCGTACTGACGTAGAAATTGACGTTTGTTTATTGCCGTTAATATTAATTCATCATGATCACTATTACATGAGCATATGCGCCTACCTAAGGAAGTTTGTTGCAATTAATCCTAATTCTACCAAGATGTCTTTGAGACACATTTCATTTTAAAAACTCCCCCACTTATTTAATACGTATAATTACCGATCGGAGGCTTTATGTACAATATTTTATCATTTGACATTTTTATACAAAAAAAAAAAAAATAAAAAAAAAATTTTTAACTTTTTATCTACATTTAAATTTAATAAAAATAAAAATTATTGGCACAATCTACCAAGGTAAAAATAGCCTGGTTGTATTCGGGTTAAATTTACTGAAGAGATTAATTAATACCTAATAATTAAAAATTGATAATTATTAGAAATTATCACGTTCCTTATTCTATGCGTTATCTATTTATGTACAATTAGTGTTAAAAATAGCAACAAAAACCATGACTAATTAACAAATGTCCAACTGTTTGAGTGTTTGTGCAATAAATCGTAAAATTATCCGAAAAACTCTATTTAGACAGTAAAACCAAGATGCAGAAACAGAAAATTTACCTTTTGATAAGGGATTTTACCTTTTTATCGTTTTACAACAGATTTTTAGAACATTTGCTTTATATACCGACATTATTTTCAATTACAATTTTCGAACATATGTTTCGATGCCTTTAGGTGGAATTCGTGAGAAAACAATTTTATTTTTTATGACTCTTTACCCTTATTATCTTTTTGTATTTACCTTTCAAGACTATAGAATGTCTATACCTACATACATATGTCCATAAGATTTTTGGTTATAAAAATATTTTATTTTAATTGTTAATGTCATTTTCGTCAATAATATTTAACTAGAAATCAAAACCACTATATAAAAAAGCCAAGTCATAGTTAATAAATGCCCTCTTGAAAACGGGGAGGGGAAGGGAAAAAATTAAAACCTTTTCAATGGTTCACCGCGTAAATTGAGCCATTCAACAACTGGATTATTTTCTATACGAAATGATCATTCAAAATATTTTCTATATATGTGATCTCAAATGTCACGAAAATTTAATTTGTCACTTTTATGTATATAACGTATGTAAGACGTTAGAGACGTAAGACGTTAGAGAGAACAAAAAAAAAACTAGTCTCCTTTCGACCACATTTTCTTGACTATTTCTCACGATAATAGATCGTTTGAATTGTGTATTCATTCTGTTAATATAACATCAATCAAGAAATTTGTTTCGAATTAAAATTGATGAATCAATTCAATTACAATAGGGGTAATATGTCAATCACTATCATTTATTGTTTTAATTGTAAACCAAAAATTCTTTATTCAAATTTATAGTGGAAACGAGTTCAAGATGAAATTATTCACATATTTCAATTGTAGACTTAGAATTTGTAAGATTCCATAAGAGAAAAAAATTAACTTTAAACAAAAACAATAAATTAAAAATTTAATGACGACTATTCTATAGAATTCCCTACTTAAATATTACGACAATATGTCCACCTTTTGAACAATTTGACCAATCATGTCCCATGTGCTTTTTCAACTGATTATAAAAATAATGATTTAATAACTATAGCAATCTTAATGCTTAATTTTGATCTACAACTTTAGCAATTTCTTTTCGTACTTTAAATTTCATTGTTCTGCAATGTTCGTCTAGGTTGTCTTAAACCTAAGGATGGCAGAAATGACCTCATTATAGCCTAAATGTTAGCCGAAATCTGAATAGAAAACTGGCACTGATCATTCTATGTATTTTCTCAGCTTTATTATTAGTGAATCAATTGATAATACTATATGGATTGACATAAAGAAGGTCCTATGTTCGAATTCCGGTGTAAACAATTTTTATCTTGAGTGCGGGTGATCCAATTCTGGAAGTTTACACAGCAAACGAATTGGAAGTGATGAGCGAATCATGTAAAATGACCTGGATGCGGAAAAATGTGTCCAATGGCAGTGCAAAACGAGAAACTTTAACAGAGAACCTATCCGACTGGTGTTCTAACTTTAATAAAATTGGTCCATATTGTTCATATATGCCTGTATAGTAATTATTTGAAATAGATTTTTGTTATCCTATATAAAAGAGACCATTACGAAAGACAAAACATATTCCCGTTATTTTCAACCCTTTTGTTCATCCGGAAAATTACCAAAAAATAAAGTCTCCATACTATCAATGGCAAAAATCTAAAATCCGAAAAGAATTCGATTATGTCATAGTTGGAATTCATTCAACATTGCAATAGATTCGAATCCCTTTGATCTAACTAAAGCATCATTTTTCACCCTTTGGTATTTTCTCATACATTTTTGCTGTATTGTCGTTGTTATGTAATCTATGCAATTGAATGCCTATTTTGCATACACAAAAGCCTACTAAAATAACCCTTTTCCAGGGATTTTATCCTTGAAAATAATCTATCTTTTGTGTGGTGTTTATAAAACTTTTGAAAGGATCTGGATGGTTTTTTTTTTTTTTTTATTTAAAATGATATAAAGAAAATTGAATTAAACTTAATGTGTAATCTTTATCAGGTGGCGAGTCACCTATAAACGTACATATGTATATATACAAGAAAAATAAAGTCCTGAACTGATTCTGAAAAGGGATCATTGTTTATATACTTACGCAACGTATATATGGTCTATAGGAATTATTATTTTTAAAAAACGGGGTTTTTTTTGGCATTCAATTTATTGCATTGTTATTGGATAATGGCAAAAAGGATTTAACTATAGAGTTATGTATGACATTCGGTAGTGTGGGATTTTTTTTTCTCGATAATTTATGTAACGGTATTTTGGATTGCGCCAAGAGTATTTTATTATCCATGAGATCAACTACCAAATAGAAGATCAAAAGTCTGTTTAGTATTAGATGCTCTAGACGTCTAGACTCCGGGGCGTCCCTTCCTGGGCCACATAGAAGACGAGTTGTTTTGGGCCACACAAAATATACCTACATAATACTAACGATAGCTGATAACGTCGTAACTGATCGCATTCCTAACCAACGATCACTGAACTTTTATTCTGGTACCTGGGAATATTTCTTTTTTCACTAGGAATCTCTGAGATGCTTGTAGTATAAGGAAATGCGATCATATTGATGATTAAACTTCTCTTTCAGAACAAAAAGTTTTTCGTCGGAAAAGATAATTTTATTTACCGTGCCATTTTTGCGGTCCGGAAACTTTTCTTATTCTTTTCTTCCCAATACAATTTAATAGGTTTGGGCCTTCTTTCAATATATGTTCTTCCTGCCAAAATCTGTTGCACCTACAGATACGACGACTATAGATAAATCATAACAATTTTTGAATATTGACTGCACTAAATTGGTAGTTGATTACGGGTTTTAGTTTTTTTCTTGATAAACTTTCATTCAAAAGTTTATTTAAAAGTCTATGAATGATTCTGAATCGTCGAATTAGATATCGATATGGATTTAGCCCTCACTGTTCGTTCACTTTTCGTTACCAGATAAAAAAATATTCAAAAATCAAATCTTTCGTTTCTTGTCTTTGCGATGGAGAGTGATGTCTGTTATTTTGAATTTTTTACGAAAAATAAACTACAGCCCCAACACCATTTACCTTTGGGAATTTTTCGAAATCATATGGCATCCAGATATTTTGGGTTTTCGTTGCCACAAAATCATAAATCACAATCATACGATGACGTTTGCTGATGCATAAATCACCAAACACATGTTATTAATGCAAATAACAATTGCACATTGTTTAAGGTGCAATAATGAGCATCTGGTCTCGGCAATGGAAATAACGTTCATATATATATTTTTTTTAGTCAATAAACAAATAAAATAAGAAAAATCTCATCATGAACGGTCCCTTCCAACGAAAAAAAAAGGATAATAAAATGATTAAAGAAAAGCAAATATTATGTACAAGAGACTTTGTTAGACATTTCTATTGTTTCCCCTCATATCTCTGTACTTTATATATGTACAAGTAATTCCCCATATTTCCACGGCTGTCACTTAAACAGCTAAACAGTCATATTTTAATCCGCATTATCACAGCAAATAACAATCGATCATTATTCAATATAAAAATCTATATAAATAAATTGCATGCCTAATGCATACTGATTAGGGTGGTTCAAATTGTTAATTTGGAGTATTGAATCAAGGCCATCCGATAAGTAGATAAAATTATAGTTTCATGCAAAAAAAGGCAAATTGGAATAAAATAAAATTGAAATTGATTCCTGTTTGTCCAAATGATTTGAATCTGTAATGCATAGGAATATTTTTCACTCCTCCCTAATAAATTTTCAATTTCAATAACTTCTGCAATACGAATCGGTAACAATAATAAATCTAAGGATTTCCTTTTATTTTACATAAAAATAGGTTTTTTGTTTTTTTTTTTTGTGAAGTTACTCTCTGTAATTCTCCTCGTTTTTATGGTTCAATGACGTAGAAAGTTCATGGTTCAAGATCATGGATTATTATTCGATTCGAACATTTCGCCATTGTATTGGACTCTCATATATGAGACACGATCGCTACTGATCATCATTATACGATGTCAGATTTACTATTTCGAGATTCGAGATAATATAGAAAAATCTATTGATTGATGGTTTTATTAATGTTGTTTTTTAGGTATGAATTTTGTGATTTTTGTGTCAAAAAAATAGGGGAAGGGCTGTGATTTTTGAGGTTTTATTTACACGCGTATTAGATAACAATTGATATAGTTTTATGGATTTAGTAATCAATCGGTTGGGTTTAAGTTTTTTTTTTTTTCTTTTTCTTTCTTTTTTTGTTGTTATTGTGAATCCGTAAATTTCTTAAATATTGGTATCTGATCAGTACCTTCCATGTCTTATAGCAACAGATGAGAGAATCACAGGTACATATATTTTTAAATTTTCAAAAATTTAATCAAATGGTAGAGACATTAGGGGAAGGCGCAAGTAGGACGTCTCCTTATTGAAAAATATTCGGAAAATTTAATGTCTCGGAAACACCATTGCTATTGTTGGATTTTCCCGAATATAATAAATACGATGACTCACCCATTAAAGATGAATCGTTTTTTGTTCAGCAGATTTAATTTTGGAATTTTTCCACTATCCACACACATAACAGCACCTACTAAAGATCTTAATCGATAATAATGTGGTGTTATATCAACAAATATTACTCAGGTTTTGGGTAACATGTGAAAAATTCCGGATATAAAAATATTACATTACACCCCTCACTTTGATTATTGGTTAGTTCGTAGGTAGGTAATAATATACGTACCAATTTCCGGTTTATCGAAGAGTATTCATAAGAAATATCCGAAAACTTCTACCAATTTTGCTTGAAGGAAACGTTTGTTTGGATTTCTCATGACAATATTTGTGCCATCCACACATATACGACGGAAAAAAGAAAAAAAAAAATAAGTGGCTCTATGGTGTTATCTCTTAGTAGTAATAATAATTTAAAGAAGGAACTTGATTCATAAAACATTTTTCAAGGGTGCAAATATTTGAATAACGTTTCGAAGAGGGTGAAATGAGAAACTTGTTGATTTAGAGCTTAGATAATAATATTAGATGATTATGCACCGTGGAGAGAAGTTTTTATATTTTTTTTTTTTTTTTTTTGTCGTTCCTCATATTTTGATATGCAATTTTCATATTGAACACTACAACTTCGAACAAGATCGGAAAAAGGATGTGAGGGTGGCAATCCGAAAAGGAAAAAGATATCGATGAGGGGGAGTAATTATTGGAAGCGGAAGTAATTATTGGTATAGGTACCTATACAGAATGATTTTTCGCCTCTTTTCTTTCGATCATATAATAGATTTCTTAGATTTTTATAGGTCAAAAAGGAAGGAAATTAATTTCCTGTTTTTAGTATTAGTAAGTATAGCGATGGTACAATTTTAAGGAATCTGTAGAGGCATATGTACTCAAAAGGGTTTAATTCATATTTTGTGGTTTTGTACCTACATATATGTATATACAAAAAAAACCAATTGTACACAGCTTGCCTCTCTGATGTCGACCCCAGATTTTCAATTGTAATAACACAAACAATTTGAAATATACAAAAGATGCGTGGAAAAAAGGTACACAAAAACCCTTTTGGGTATATTATCATCGTTAAAGACGCAAGATGTTCTTGTACAATAAATTCTCAAAATAAATGTTTATTGCTAAAAAATACAAAATCTGTTTAACTGTGGCTTAATTTCTTCTGTTTTTAAACTACAATAAAAAAAAAACCAAGCAGGTTGCGAGATTTTAAAAAAGTCTAAAAATGTTGTAACAGTTGGTTACCTTAGTTTTCATTGAAATTGAAATTATAGTATAGTTGGTTGGCGGGAATTGATATTTTTGGTATTTACCCAAAAACCTAACATATATCGTGCATGATTTTTATAATTAAACCTGGTCTACAAATAACCGTAAAGAAAACATCTAATAAATAAACGTAAACGATTAAAAATTAAAATGCAAACTTGGTGTCAGTACATAATTGTGTCAATTGTTTTTGTATGGTTCACTGACAACAAATTTCTTGTCGAACATTTTATCTTATAAACAATTTATCTGACGGACTGTCATGGATATTTTATCTCACGGAAAATTAAACTTACGGCCAATTTATCTCACGAAAATTTAATCTTATCGACAGTTTATTTGATGTATATTTTATCTCACAGATAATTAAACTTACGGACAATTTAACTTATGGAAAGTTTATTTTATGGATATTTCAACTCGTGGATAATTAATCTTACCGACAATTTATCTGACAGATAATTAACAGACGGACAATTTATCAGACGAACAATTAATTTCATGGACAATTTATTATATTAAAATTTTATCGACGGACAATTTTTGCATGGACATAACGAGATAAGGTTAATAAATTTATTCAATATTCAAAAACGTTTTTTGCGAAAATTCAAAAAATGTTATGATCAAAACACGTAATTATAAGTTTAATGTTAAACATTTTTACTTGTAAATTTAAAAAAAAAATATTAAATTTTAAAATTCTATGTAATATCCATTTACTTCTGTTTGAAATCTTATTAATTTGATCAATTTAGCAAATAAATTAACAATATTTGAGATGGTAATATTTTTGATTAAAAATATTACCTCTATATCTGGCCACGCGACCGAAAATTGCCGATAGCAATTCAAAACCACCATTCGACTGTTCAGTTTCATTACAAATTCTCCAGTTTCTCAATTCTTGAATGGATCTTTTTTAATATTAAGCAGATGTCCAAGGATGTTGAACAAAAAATGTACACAAGCAGTGGTAGAAAACATTTTTGGAATGTATTTTTGGAAATTTTTGATGATTTTTGTGGAAAAATCGTTTATAATTGCGAACAAAAAATAGAAAAAAAAACCAAAAAAAAGGTACTCAACAACTGATTCATTTCCATATTACCTTCACGTATCATCTCTACCTGCCTTAAAATAAGAAAGCAGCCTGCAGAAAAACAAGATATGTCGAAAACAGCCGGCATCGTTATATTTGTTTTATTTTTCTGGTTTGTATTTGTCAAATTCGAATTTAATATAAAAATCATATCCATAGCTACTTACACTACACATACTAAAATCAGTTTATTAAGAATTCCACCCCAATTAAGGCAGTTAAAGACGCGCTGAAGTAACCGAACTAATTAAAAACAAATAAATTACTTGAATTGCACAATTGACAAATCAGAAGACCAGTGTCGTGAACGTACGACGAGTATATGCACCACCATTTATGACTCTTATGGCTTTACATTGGAAATTGAATGGACGTAAAGTAAAAATAAAAAGAAAACAAAAATTACAACAAACGCACAATTATGAATGAAAACAAAATTCAAGATAATAGTTTGTAAAGTTGGATGTTGTTGCCCTTTCGTTGAATCGTAAACAACAACGCAAGATGTTTTCAATTTTTGCTTAGAGGCTCTATTGTGTATAATATATGTATGTATAATAATAATAAGATCAATGGGCATCTGTTATACAAAAGATTATGTAGGTTTTGTTTTGTTAATTTGCATAAAACAATATTGAAACTCACCTATATATTCAATGTAATCAGGTTTTTCTATGCTTAGCCCCCCCCCCCCCAATGTACAATTAATTAATTAACATTAATTTTATGAAGGATAAAGGAACATTTTTCGTTTAATTTTTAATTAATCGGGTACGTTGATACATAAATTATTATCCATAAGAATTAAGGGGTTACGTCTGTAAACATAAGATTTCTTTTTGAAAGTTTGTTTATATTATTTAAAAGAATAAATTAGTAATGATAATTTTTTTATATAAAAATATCAAGTATTTCCCAAGATATATCACTAGAACCTTCGTATGTATTTTCTTTTTTAAAGGGGATGGCGGTTAGCAGGATATTTTGGAAACAGCTGAACCGATTTAGTTAAATTGTTTTTTAATATTCTCTAAATATAATAATCTAATCCTTGATCGGTCAGAATCCCGAAAAACTAATTATGAAAGAAATAGCGGGTGCTCAAAGTGCAAAGATTGATTTTTGGCATAAAATAGTACTCTTTTTTATTTAAAAATAAAAACTATGCACCGAAAAACAAAATCCCACGTTCAAGGACTAGATTATTGTATTTAGAAAATAACTGCAAAAATTTAAATAATTCAGTTCAGTGGTCTTTAAAATATCTTGCTTGCTTGCTTTTAATCGGTTTAGCCAATTTTTCCTTCTTTACTGGTTTTTATCAAACAATTTTAATTTTATCAAATCATTCGATTCGATTCTACGTTAGAATGTTTTAAGAGATCTCTAACCATATATTTTGCTTTCACTGGAGGACTTCTAAGTTTAATTTTTAATTTTTGTATATAGTAAGGAATCTCTTAAAACTTTTAACGTAGAGGTCGGTCGGCTTATTATCATTAAGTCGATAAGTAAGAAAAAAAATGTTAAAATTATTAGTTTCATTGAATTTAAAAAAAAAATGTATTTTATGGCATTGCACGAATATTACCAACAATTATATATCTACTATACTTGCAAGTTTCATAATAACTTTAAAAAAGAATTGATTACCAAACAAAAATTGTCCATACGCAGCTACAATATAATTTTATTTTTTAAACAATGTATGCCAAAAATATTTCCGAGTTTCTCACAATTAAATACGTCAACCGGAAATTCCTATAATTTTTGGTTCAAACAAAACATTTTCGGAGCAATTATTAGTTAATATAAATGAAAAACCAGAATTGTTATAAATTTGTCAAGTACAAACAAAAAAAAAAACAAAAAAACAAAAAAACAAAAAAAAAATGAAACCAAGAAATCTCTCATTACAAAAATTGCTGAACATTCACTTAATGAAGCCCAGGCCAATCATTTATCATTGGAGTGTAATTTCGCATCAAAGGCCACGCGACTGATCTTGCCACGGATCTTGCAATTTTTGACCGTTTTGTTTGTATATGTTTTGGGACGATCAATTTACCTGCATTTTTTGGAACGTACAGTTATATTACCATTTTTTTTTTGCTTGAATCTTGGAACCGCATATTAATTTTTAATCGACACAAATAATACAAAAACAATTCGTATATCGATAGGTATAAATTACGTTGTGACATACAAAAAAAAAATAACAAAAATTAGGTTCTCATAGGATGTTCAGATGATCGAGTCGTTTTGATCGATTTTAAAAGTTAATTATAACTAATTTGTTTTATATTATATGTAGACGGGCAACTTCTACAAGAAAAAAAAACAATTTAGATAAAATCTTCGATATTTGTTAGGAATTATACCGTTACGTTAGGATGATAATTTGCATTTAGAATTTGCGATCGAAGATCATTTTGATTTTGAATTTCATATTGAAAGCATGTACTCCAAATTAAAATCTCTTTGTACACCTTGTTTTAATGATAACTTTAAAAGAAAAGAAAAGAAAAGAAAAAAAAACCAAAATAAAATACACAAAACGAGTCAAACAAGAAGCGCGATTTATTGTATACATCAGAAAGATCTTTAATTTCGTTTATTTAGGGCGCACACGTCGAACGTCCGCCGATTATTGCATATAATTTACAATTAAGATCAGTTTTTTTTTTATTGCTATACAATAACTATGAAATGGTAATGAGTGGCTTTAAACTTTAAAACACCGGTACACATGCGTGCCAAAGCAGATGACCTTTTGCCCAGAGGCATTTAAGTATATAGATTTGACACTTGCTCATATATAGATTAATAAGTGGTTTAAGGATAGCATTTATAAATCATTAAAGTGGAGAATAATTTTGTAGAGAAATTTAATTGTTTTGAATATTTGAAGCGGAAAAATTAAGCATAGATATCTTCATTTACCCACATAACAATATCGGAACTATAGATAGATCTCTGATAAAAGACGCTTATAATTCGGGGACATCTTCAGATTTAAAAATAATGTTTTGATAACAATAAATAAATCGTAGAGATATACTGCAAGCACAACTAATATATTTTCTTAAAAATGGAATGGGCCCAGTTATTGTTATTTGGTTCTAACGCATCGAATTATTAGAATTTTATTTTATTATAGATTTGGAAAGAATGTTATTTTTGATTACTTATTAAAAATTAGTGAAAGTCCAATTTTTGGTGTTTGATGCTTTACCGAGACACGCTGATTTTAAAAAGTCCATATTTCAAAATTTTGCTAATAAGTATTTTTTGTCTTTTTTCTTTTCAAATTTTGCCTGATCTCTGATGAAAATGACCAATTTTCTGATTGTTTTTTTTTTTTTTTTAAATAATTGTAAAGTATTTTTTTGTAAGGGATACATACTCCCTAATTTAATCATAAACAGGGATAAATTAGCATTAGCACTAAATATTGTTCGCAGGATAATCAATTACAAATCTGAAATCTTCGGATCAAAACAGCCTAGTTTTTATGGTCCAACCTTTCACATATCAATATTTATTTATACACAAGTACAATAGTTAGTGAATAGGTCGGAGGAAATAATTTTTGAATGATGGTGAGAAAGATGACATTTTGTTTCCTCATCTGATGCAGAAAATCTGGTAGTCTACAGAAAAGACAAAAGTCAGTTTTTAAAATGAAGAATCCCAGGTTAAGTATATATATGTTGATATGATATGTACTAAATAGGTATTCGTTCTGATTTATAAATTTCTTATCAATTAAATAGTCATATAATATTTATATTTAATATTTTATTTATATTTTCTAATATAATCGCACCCGGCTTAATGCATAACAAACAGTACATGTGTACTTACCATATGGTTTGTTGTGTACAGTACATTTTCATTCCAATGTATGTATATGAACAGATTGGGTTATATATTGTAAATAGCATTAATTTTAATTCTGCGTACACACTTTTTTATCTCAAATACACACTTAATTGTTTGGAAAATGTTTCTAATTAAAAAAAAAACCAAATTCTTGCTACCATTACCATTGCTGGAAATTTCTTTTTCTTCTAAAGGTGCAAAATGTAAAAAGGATAATTTTTGTAGGTGTCACGTGATTCGTTTGGGATCAAATAATAAAAGAACAGGGTTTGAAAACCCACTTGAGTAGTATTATCCAGCTCACGTGGGTTTTATTTTTTGGGATCAAATAAAATGAAAAAACAGAGTTTTCAAACCAACATACGGATCCCCCACCGTTCGGTAATTTCTCCTGCAGATGCATTCGTAAATACGCCCATTGCCGAACGTCGGCGAAATAGTGGGGAACGAAGCAGTCGCTTCACCTCAGCCAAGTAGCAACATTTTCAACCAGTTTTGAAGTGTGCGTTGATCGATGTCGGTGTTTGTTGACGCTATGCAACATCCCGTCTGTTTAATAAGAAGCAAGGAATGGCAATGTGAAGTGATATGAGAGAGAATAAAACGTTACTCTTGTGTGTGACAACAATAAATTACTAATTACAATTTAATTAAATTAATTAAAATAACTTTGTGATAATTAGTGTGTTATGTATATTTTAAATTGTAATAAATATGCAAAGGATAACAAATACGATAGATACGACTGAGTGAATTTTCTTAATAAGCAATAAAAAAAAAAACAAAAAAAAAACGCACATTTTTTGGATTACGCGTGTGTACTTTCCTCATTCTACTTATCTATCTACTATTGCATTACTGCTTTACAACAAAAATCTACTACCTACTACTACGACTACTACTACTACCACGTTGATGGATCTTTTTTTAACAACGCTGTGATTATAATTTTTTTTTTTTTTAAATTAAATTTATCATTTAAATGACAATTGCTCAAAGTAGTAATTTTACACTATGGTGATTAGTTGGAAAAAAGATCTTTGAAATAAATTTGAGCATAAAACGTGGTCTCATACTAATTCCAAAAATAAAAATAAAAAAATTACCAAAATCCGGCAATGATTTGGCAAAGAATAAAATTCAAAAAAAGCTCAACTATGCAGCCTTGCAATTAATATTAAATTGATTTGCATGCCGATTTTGTGTATTTGTTGTGATATTTTTTGCTATTTTGCAAACGGAATTTAGATTTTTTTTTTCTTTCTTTTTTTAATTAATTTATCGCGACAATTTTTGGTCGATAATCCGACAGTGTGAACCGACTTAATCATGAATTGGATACATTTGTTGACTGTTTTTTGGATTTTTACCGACTTACTGGTGAATCAGGTGAGTGAACAAAACAATTCCTCTTCATCAATAACTTAATTTCAACCGGCTTTTTGTTGTTGTTGTTCTGTGTAGCCTGTTTTTCGATCTAATCTAAAAATGGTTTTTAATTAAATTGTTGACCCTTTTGCCCCTGAGATGATAAATATATCCATCTCAAAATCAATTTATAAAAATAACATTAGAAAAGATGTGTGTAAGAAGCAATGTAAAATGCATTCCTATTGGTGTTGGTAAACGTGTGTTTTGTATTGTGTGTAGCGTAGAGTTTCTGAATTGACCCATGTGAGAATAATGCACACATTGAAATAATTTATTTTTTAGTAGGGTTGAGTTGAATAAAAATATTTCAGCAAAATTTTAAATTGAACGAAAAAATTGTTAGTTTAAGTTAAAAAATTCCCACTAAATGTAGGAATAAAATTAGGTGATAAAAGTATATTGAAGATGAATTCAATTTTTGGGTTGAATATTCAATTGGGAATTTTAAGGACATTAGAGATCATTACAAGGGAAATCAATCAGTGATCAAAAGTTTTTTTTTTATTTGTTCGTAATTTTTGTGGTATTCTACGAATTAGTAGGCAAAACACAGTGGTTATTTCTCTAAATTGATTGATTTGCAGCTGATCTTCATTCTATTTCTTATAAGGCATTTTTTATCGATGTTTTTCTGGATTCTTAATTATTAGACTTATAATTATATGTACTTAAGAAGTTCTCATCATATAAATTTTTTAAATAAATCAAGAAATTTTAACATCAACAAAAAAAATATTAAAAATTACTAAATTACTTTATTTGTATAATTTTTTACCATTTACTAATTATTATTTTCCAATAAACATCTTTTTCTATGGTTTCAATTTTTTTATTCCACTTACAAAAAAAAAAAAATACAAAAAACCAAAAAGATGTCTTCTAATATTATTCAGATCGACGACATTTATGTATATTTTTTTTTAAAAGAATTTTTTCACCTCAATATTATTACCATATGCCTGAACGTTACAGAACTTTTTTCATCTTTTTCTTCTTCTTGTTTTAAAAGACATATGTTTCCTGCAATAATTATCATTGTCAATGAAAACGAAAAGTCTCTTACATCGAAAGACATGACCTATTGAAAATTGAAATACAATATTTTAAAAGAGGTTGGTTTTTTTATTTTCTTGCTGTCATTAAATTTAATGTCTTTGAATAAATTGAGCAAATATATCGATGCAAATCGATTTTCCGATCATGAGAATTTGCAATGTATATTTAATTCATCGATATTATAATCCTTATGTATGCATATTATATAATTATGTAGGAAATATTACACGTTTTTATGAACCATATGATATTTAAAAAAGGTGAAACCAAATCTTTGATTTTTTTTATTAATTTTAAAAGTAAAAACTATTAAAAATAGATACAAATCGTATAAATGTGCATGTATGTAGATACATAATATAGTTACTTCAGAAAGTAGGTTAATTTAAGTATAAATGATTTTATTTATGTTAAAAATAACTTAAAGTGAATCCGTACCACCTGCTCTTTAAAAATGTTTTTTTTTTAAATTCTGTGCAATATATTTTGTCAAGGCCGTGGTTTGAACTCGAATCCTATCAATGCGTATGTAGTTATTCCATTCCCTATTCATAGGTTTTCATGATAAGTATTTGTGACAGTTAAATATAACAAATCTACTGAGATTTTTCTCTCTCTCAGGTATGTATAGTGCCTATTTTCTTCTGAAATTCTTGGTACATTTTAAAAATATATCAATTCCGAATCATAATTCTTTATCAAAGTACATTCGACACATTCCTACTTAATTTTCACTAGTTCATAATGATGTTGATATTCGAAATGCTCCACCCTAAATACACGATTCTAAATTTTCAAGTGGAAAATTTTCTTCTTCCTATTTTATTAATTTTTAATACTAAAAGTATTAAAAATAATTTTCCAAATATTAGAATTCCCGTAAAATTGAGAGAATGAGATTATGAAAACGTAAGTTTGAAATGGAATGTCTACGAATTGAACCTAAATTGTGTAGGTTTTTTTTTAGTGTTCATTATTATTGTCCATAGTAGGTACCTATATCAAAGTTCAAACAACCTAATCAATTAAAATACAAAAACAATAAAAAGACTTTATAGTATAGACGTAGAACATTACTAAAGTATATTTTAGACATATTCTACATAATTCTTTTTAAATGTCAGTGAATAATAATAATTCAATCGGAAAACTAATTCTACTTAAATAGGTATATGCATACATATATAACCTACTACCTACCTGTCTATATATAAAAAAAAACAAATTATCTATAGATACTTACAACAAATAAACAATCAACTGTTCGGTTGTTGTCGAAGAAAAAGAAAAAAAAAAACCTGTATCTAGTTGAAAATGACCTATTGGATGAAACCCGATATGATTCATTTCCAAAAATATATAAAAAAAAATGTGTTTTTAAAATTTGTTTCTCACAGTCCATTTCCAAATTGACTAAAAGGCCAACAGAGTGTGTGTGTGCATCATCAAAATGTAAATATTCGCAATTAATTTTGGTAACTTTTTTTTTTACTTCTTTCAATTCTTCTTTTCTTCAAAGAAGTTTTGTTTGATGTGTTTGAAGTATAACGGTTAAACATTTTTATTGAACACTAGGTATGTGTCGTATAACATTTGGGAAGCTTTAATTATTTCACCAACAAAAATCTGATACTAATCAAAAAAACAAACGAAATTGATTGATTTTGAGGTTTTTTTTTTCTTTCTGGTTTTATTTGTGTATTAATATCAGAAGGCACATCTACTGGTTTGTGTACAGTACAGTACATTGTTGAATTCAATTCCGTAAACAAGAAACAAAACAAAAAAAAAATTATGATTCTCGGTCAAAATAATAATTTATCAAAATTAAAATCATTTCTGTAGAAATCTAATCAATTAAATCTAAATTATTTACAAAAAAAAAAAATTTAAAAAATAAAATAAAAAAATGTAGAAGAATAATTCGGATAATCCTCCAAACAAAGAAATCCATAAAATCTTCCATTAAATTAATTACATGAACTTAAAGAGGCCCCCATATATGTAATGATATGATGATCATGATGATGATGAAGAACAAAACAAGAAGTATTGGTAGAAATGAAGACGATCCCCGCTTATACTTATGGATAACAATTTTTAATAACACAAAACTAGTATCCAATCCATTTGATGATTGCCTGCTTCTTTTTGCTTCAAAAAAAAACTTTTTTCTCTATGCGACTTCGGTGTTTGAACCAGTCGGAGCCGATCAGCGTATAGCCTCTCTTAAGGTATCCGATCGACAATATATGTATATATTTCTACATATATTTTTACCTCTAGCTTCAAATATGCTTCATACATATATGCTTCGTGAATGCTTCTTTTTAATGCAACAAATACAACGATCACTTTTGAACATACCTTTAAAATAAAATATTTTAATTGTGCAGGCATATGTGTTCTTCTATATATATATAAATATATATATTTATATATATATATAAATATATAGTATGCATACACACATATCTATATACATACTTATATACAATAAAAACATTTATTATTCAACACATGCACGTTTTTATAAGATGGACTTCAAGTTGGAGATCGTTTCTTTTCTGAACGAAGAAACGAATTGTTTCCCACGGCATGCGATTTGCCGGTCAATGTAGGGCTGTGTAATGGTGCGCTGGTTTATTTTTGTTAGTTTTTTAAAATATTTTTAAAAATTAAAATATTTTTAGATATTTAGCATTTCCTTTTAAAAGTCACTTTTAGTCTATTTGTATGTGTTCAAAATTTCTATCTATGAGTGTATATGGCCCTATATTCTACATTTTATTTTCTCAATATTTTTACTTTATTTAATTACACATTCAAGAAAAAGTCAATAAAAATTGTGTTTTTTTTTTTTTTTTATTTAATTGTTAAATATTTGCTTTATATTTGTATAATAAATATCGAAGAAGAAGAGAAGATCGCGGTTTATGGAAAAATAATTTTTGTTTTAGGAATTTAATGGCCTATAATACGTTATGGGTAAATATTGATTATATGAAATCTTGTGAGTAATGTTTAATGATTCTACACTTAAAAATGTGAATAACCTTTTCCATATAAATTAATTGCTTTTGGTGTATATTAAAAAAAAAAATGTGTGTATTTTGGTTTTTTTTATTTTAAGAATTTGTTTCTTGTTTTATTATGTATGCATACATATGATCGTAATTGATGTCTGAAATGGATATTTATATTGAAATGTTTTAATTTATACATCATTGGTAATACTAATCTGGTTTTTTTTCTAAATCATCAACTTATTTACTTATTTGGTACGAACAGAATGTCATCAAACAGTATGAACACATTAATATAACGTCACTGATTACTTGCATCCCTATTATTATTTCAAAATTTAATTTTCGTTTCTTCGACTCATAACTGATCGAAACCACTTATGTAATGTCAAAATCTGATCAAATCCATAAACGATACTAAGGTGTGAACTTATCAATTGATTGCTTCCTACATACATAGACATAGACTGGCTTAATTATGATATTAAATTACTAAGATAAGATTATTTGAAATTTCCCTTTATCTAATTATTAATTCTAAAACTTCTTTAATAGTTAAATACTTTGGGTTTTATCCTTTCACTTGAAATTTAACACTACTAAATGTAGATAAATGTTGTTCCTTGAAAGGTAATAGGCGCCGACTTCAATCCGAAGGGCATTCTTTAAAAAAATTTAAATTAAAAATACTTATACTTAATTTATTTTTGTTTTCATTTCTTACACCTTCTCGTAGTAGATACACTAATTGCATTAAAATAATTAAGTATATGTACATATTTTGAAGAAAAAAGAAGGAAAATTCAATTATGTATTTATAAATAACAAACTGTTATGCTTCAGAAACAAGTTTTCCAATTAGAAGATTTTAATTTTTTTTTTTTTTTTGCTTCATTTTTATTTTAGTAATAACGTACAATTGCGCCGACGCCTGTCTTCTCTCTACTGTGTGTGTCTTGTGCAAATTAAAAATTTCTCAGTAAATGAAACTGGCTGTGCAATTCGAAAAGTATCGGAAACGATAACCACTTTTTATCGTTTTTTGATCGCGAAGATAAAAGTGCATTCACAAAAAAAATAAGAACGTACTATAAGCTTTAAGCATTTCGAATATTGCTTCATTTCTTTTTATTTTATATCCATCAATTTATTGTGCAAATTTTGTGATATTGCAGTATTTACACATGATCTTATTTTTTATGTTTTTTTTAAAGATGTAAAACATAGTACAATGTATACAATGTACATATATGGATACCTAAGTACTTCCATTGAATTGTTCTTGAATCAGTTAAACTTTCTTTAAGTGTGTCGGTGTGTTGCAATATTACATTACATGGGCACATAAATGTGTGTGCTTCATATCATCATGAAGCACATTGCACAAGTAAAATGTACTTAGATTGTTTTCCATGTTTTTTATTTTTGTGTGTGCATGCAATTTATTGAAAAAGACTTTTTGTGCTACAAACAACTGCTTGTTAAGCGCTGACTTCATTTCGACGATTTTTGCTTCATTCCATTGTACATATATATATATATTCGATATGATGAAGCACCACACATAGTCCATCGAAGACTTTATGTTAGTGCATCAGGTAGATTAAGCATGTATGTATAGTCAGAACTCTAACTGTGCAGTGTGCAACAATATAAGTATATTAAGTATGGACACAATTCAATATCCATCCTTTGCTTCGTCAGTCCTGCTTCAGAATATTTTCGGATTTCTTGTTCCTTTACCGTACCGGGCGGCTGATTATAATAGACTATTAATTTTAAAATGAGTGTGTATTTTATTTCTGAATGAAATATTATGGCGAAAAATAAAATAAAAGAGCGAATATCGCCGGTCATATAATATAAAGTTAGTAATTCTCTATACTTAAGTAAATGTAATGAAGTGGTATTTGTTTGCAAATGATGAGATAGTGTGTTGGATATTTATAGTTAGCGAAGAGATCTTTTTGTGGGTTCTTTTTTGATCAGGTATTTTAAGGATGTGTTTGTATATAGATGTGTATGGATATATATGGATGGTTATATACGTTTATATACGTTGGTTTGATCATGGGAACTGAAGATAACAGCCGTACATTTTATGCACGAAACAGCTTTTTATATGAAATATTGTGGCATATTCTGGTTTATGTAGTTTTATCCGAGTAAATATGATTTGGCATGGATGTAAAAAATTTATTAAATGGAATTTATATTCAGTGTATTGTTACTCGATAAATGATTTTTCGTTGTGTCCGATTATCCCATATCTTGGACATGGTCAGTTTTTCGAAACGGTCCTTAGGACACAATATTTATATATTTTTCGTCAGGAGGACAAAGGTAAAAATTGAGCACTTTTTGGTGACAAACATGGGAAGTTTGAGAAAATCTTTGAAAAACCTTTTCTAACCAGTTGATACCGACTCAATTGTACTCCTATTTCCGTTTATATCCAGTGGAGTGGTAGGGCTTCCATTGGGGCTATTAAAAACATCTGTAATTTATTTACAACCCGTCCAGCATTTTGATAATTTTGTATTACACAAGAATGTAAAATAATTTTAAATTAAATAAGCGAGGCATACCAACTACACTTCTGTTAATATTTGAGCGCGATCTCCAGATAAACATTTCTCGTGGCGATGTTGTCGCTTATTTAATTAAAAAAAATTCAAAACTTTTAATTTAGTTTTCTTTCTTTTTTTCTTCCGAAAAATATGTCACGGTTCATATTGTGTACCTATACACACTGCCTACAGTACAAAACAAAATAAACGTTTTTTATCGCCGAAAAAAATAAAATGCAATAAATTAACTCGTGATTTATGTTATCCACACTTAAAGTCCATTTTTTTTAGTTTAAAGAAAAAAATCTCAAAGCATCTCAATGTTTCGAGAATTCTTTTGAAGTTAACAGCATCTGTACAGTTTACACAAAGACTGGAAATGTCCAAAAATTTGCGAAAAAAACAAAAATAATGTTTTCGAAAAATTTAATTTTTTTTTTACCATTGATTTATCTGTGATGGCGAGATAATTTATTGATCAAAATTAATAGTCGAGCTATTAAGTAATAGTGATGATGGGAGATTTTTGTGTACTGGCCACCGATAAATTATTACTCATCTTTATTTAAAAAAAAAAAAATTGTTTCTTAAGTAAGTATAAATATATATGCATGCTTCGAGCAACATTATATTGAAGAGTCACACATACAATGACGTAAGCATATTAATTTATTTTAATCACCATCTCAGGTAATATAAAAAAAACAACAACAATAATAATACAAAATGGATAAGAGAGCCCGCAGTTTTTTTGTTATTAGCTGGTTTTGAAAAATTGATAGAGTTTCGTTTCCAACATTTAATTTTATACTGTAATTAGAAAACAAAAACATATTATGTGGGACGATTTTTAACAAATTAACATTTTATTTGGCCATAAACTAAGCGGCATTCTTCAACGAGATTTCAAAAAATATTTTTTTTTTTATGTAGGTATTGGTTTATTGAAGATATATTAGTGATGTGAACAAAAAAAAATTGTTTATTGATCTAAATATATTTTAATTTACAATTGTTGGTAATGGTGACATTTTTACCCAGCAAAACATCACCTGATCAAACTGCTATAACTATCAAGTCTGTTCTTACGACCAAAAATGGTCACAAATTTGTCAATAATTTAACGATAAAAACTTAACAGAAAGTTTGATAAATTTGTGTCTTTTGTCACACCTAAATATGTACTATTATACATAGAAATCTATTGAAACTGACGATTTTTGTTATAATTGTATGACAGAAAAGTCACAAAATTGTAAATTGTGGGAACTTTCTAAATATAGATCACAATTTTGTGACACTCACCGTCGATAGTTTTTTGTCCTTCCTTGGAACGTCGACTTTAATTTTACTTAATCTTTAAGTATGCATCTACTTACTACAAAATGTATTATTAAAAATACCGATCAAGAGACACAGTATCTTTGGACACGCAGCCATACACATTTAATTTGAACCATCGTTTATAATAATAATATAATAATATCAAGATCAAAAGAAATACTTCTTTTTTCTTTTTCTTTTTGAAGAACTTTCATTATTTTATTTCCGTAAACGATACATTGTAACTATAAATAAATCTATTTTTAAAATGTCGCCTTGCGCCACAATTTAGACAAACGGCCACATTGCAAAAGAAAAACATATTGTACTAATGTAGTGTGAAAAAAATGTTGTAAATGAGTAGATGGTGGTGAAAATGAAAGAAGCCTTTGTGACAAAAAAAAAAAAAAATTTATATTTCATCTCTAGGAATTCAAATATAATTAAGAATAAATTAGATGTTTTATAACTACAGTAAAGTCATTTTGTTTTAATCCAACATAAGTTGCTTTTATATGGTTAAAAGTATTTAAATTATACTTAGTTAACCCTTATTCGTCTAATTTTTTATACGTGTTAAAAAGCATATCCTTCAAGAACAAAATAATCTTAAGACTTAGAGACTAATTAAAATTGAAACATTTGGCACTTTTTTTATTATTTACATTTCAATTTATTTATTCTATTTTGATGTAAACATTTTCGATATCTTTCAAGTGATCAACCAATAAAAACAATGATAAACAAATATTTATTTAGAATTCTAAAAAAAAAAAAAAAAAAAAAACAAGAACAAGATAGAAGTCACAAATATGTGACACCATCTATTATATGGGCCGATATCTCAAATATTATTGGAGAATTGCCAACATTTTAAATGCTCATGTGTGTGTTGATATGAATTTTTTTCTATTAAAAGTTGACATTGTAAATACAAAATAAAAATAGTCAACGAAATGTTGATGTTGTACTATTTACTTTTTTTTTTAGTGTTTGTTACTGCAATACTATTTTTATGTTAAAATAAATAAAATAGAAATTTATAGACGAGCTGTGAATTTTTCATTGGCATGAGTTTGAGCTGTCAAATTCCAGGTGGTTTTTTTTTAAACAGGAAAATGCCTTCATAAATATCTTTTATGACTTAAGATTTATTATTGTTTGTAGTATTATTTTGCACAGTTTCTTATAACTTGTAAGTATATTTTTAAATTACTATCGAAAAATAACCCAATGTATTAAACATAGCGATTTTCTTAGTAGGTATTTTCTATTCATTATTCTGAGAAAAAATTTAAATCAAAAATATAAAAATAAATAGGTTCGTTTTAGGTGATTCTTTAAATAGTATTGATATCAACATATTTTTATTTTTAGTATCTACTTACTAAAAAAAATTCCAAAAATTTAAGAAAAAAAAAAATCGCTAAATTTTACAAAAATGTGCATAAATTGAGTCAATCTCTTATTTTATCTTTTGCTGTTTAAAATAGAGGGGAAAAAAAGAAGATTATTTGACTTACTGACGCATCCAGGCATAATATTTGCAAAACCAACATGTGCTCATGTCTATCGCGACGAATTTAATTCTATTTTAAACTGGGCGCGTGTCATATGTTTTCGTATTTATTATAATATGTGTAGATTTCTTAAAAATCTGATAATCAAAATATTTTTTTGTTTTATGGTTTGTCAGTATTTTTTTTCCTTCATTTAAATAGGGTTGAGAAAAATAATTTTAAAAAAATTTGTAATTTTTTAATTTAAAAAAAATAATTTTTTCGAGTTTTTTTATAATTTTTCTACGTGAACAAAATATTTAAAAACTTCTTTCAATATAAATAATTTTATTGATGGGTTTTTGCCCTCTCCCAACCCAAACCCGAACAGTACATATCCTATTCATGTCTATGGTAAACACAACTGGTATATATACTGTAACAGTAATGTTAAAGACATTTTAATATTGACAAGAAAAAGTTAATTACCTAACAATATATCGTCACAAATATCTTAATCTTCTTCATAGAAATAATGTCATAAGTTTCCTATGCAAAATTTTTAAATTACACTTAAAATACAACAATCACAAATTTAATACCGGAAAATGATACTTTCGCTCTCTATATTATATAAAAAAAAAAAAAAATTATTCCATTTTTGATTAAAATCTAAATTACTTATTCTATCAACTTTCAATGCAATGTTCCAAATATCACACACCTAAAACTATTTGAATGGTCAGGTAAAAGTGTTGTCTCAATTAAATTCAAATCTTAACACAATTAAGATTATTATTGCTAATTATCAGATAAGGAAAAAAAAAAGATTTCTTTAAGAAAGAAATTATTATTATTCGTAAAAAAAATTAATTTCAAATACAACAACTTGATTTGTTTCAAAAAACATGTCTAATAGAGAAAATTATACTTTACTTATTCAACAAAAACACACACAGTTTGGAATTTTTTTTTTTTTTTTTTGCCTCGTCTTAATATTAATATTACTTACTGGTGATCAAATTCCATCCACAATTAAGTAACAAGCACCGTATTGTATATTATAATGTACAATAATAGCAACAACAAAAAATTACGTTATTAGCATAAAATTATATTAAAGTATGATAAAGAAAACAATTTTTTATTATTATTATTATTATAACATACACACGATGCTTGAAATAAACTTAGACTTCTCTAATTTAATTGAATATTTCCTAGAAACATATTTAAAACAGATCATCTTTTATCATTATAGTTTTTAATGAAAATATGAGAATTTGTGAGAAAATTAATTTGCATACAAATGTATTTATGACTAAGTAATTATGATTATTATAACTAATTACATACATACATTATAAAATAGATTAATTTAAAAACGGTTAACTTGTAGGTTGGGTTACGCGTGTATTTTCTTCTGTTTTTTTTTAAATTAATAATTAATTAGTATTAACCCATAAGCATAATTTAAATTGGTTTTTTACACCTGAATTATTTGTTTTTTTTTATTTCTCTTTCAAAATTGGTTAAATTTACGTTTAACTATAGTCTTTTTTTGAATTAATAGTAAAAAATTTCTATTTTTATCGTATACTTAAAATTAGTTTATTAATAAAATTTAAAATTCAATTAAATGTTCAAAAAAAAAATTTTTTTTTACTTATTTTTAAAAAAAGTATTTGTAATCATAATTTTCAGTCAGCTATACAATATGTACTTACCTACTTTTAAAAACAAGTTTCTATCTACTTAGATATTTTTCATTTCTCTCATACTCATTGTGAACTGAATAAATTGATTTTTAATTAAATAATCATTTTAACTGCATTAATGGCTTATTATAACAATTTATTCGTTAAAATTATCCACTTATCAAAAATTGTCAATTCATTGGAATTGAGAAAAAAAAATTGGTTTTTTTTTTAAATAAAGAATTCCAAATCTTCAAAATTATTTTATTGGTTTAGGTACACATTCTCAAGCTATATAAAATGCATTTGACATTTCAACCATAAAAAATTTCATTGAAGGTTTTTTTTTTCGCCGTGTATAGATGACAAACACATTCTTCTATATATAAATATACATATCTATAGTGTCTAGCACCTACATATCTGTTTAGGATTTTGAAATCTTTTTAACCATGTTTTTCTTTCTAAATATATTTAGTTACACTTTACATTTTAACAGTCAACGTAATACATAAGTATAGAGATATACTTATATATAACAATTGATTAAAGTATACAAGTACTTATAAAGAAGGAATGTATTTCGTGCCGCGATGTCTTACAAACAATTGACAATTTTAGAGAGTACCTATATGAATATAACAAATAAACGACAACGAAAAATAATATTATTTATATTGTTTAACCTGTAGTTAAGTATTTTTTATTTAAGTGAGAACAATTTTGTTGTTGTTGTCTATATGTATCTATGTACTTATATAGATTTATTTTCTGCATAATGTTTATAACCTAAAACACTGTTTAATACCTTACCATCTATATATGTAAGTTTTTGAGGTGAGGTGAGGTCAAAATTAAAATATAGAAAATGTTTTCGGTACATTATGAATGGATTAGTAATACTCACAAAAAGCTTTAGAAGCGTTTACTATAAGATATTTTGCATACATACAATTTACGATTTGTTTGTTTCTAAACAAGTGTGACATGTCGTGCGTGAGCTTACTTTACGTGCTTTTCATTTTTGTTGTAACTATACTTATTGAACAAAAAAAAAATGTTTATTAACTTGATTTTTATTATTGGGAATTTGATGAAAATAATGGTTTTTTATTTACTTTTTAAAATTTCTTCAGTGTCTTCAGTTCAATAATCTATAAATATAAGTTTCCTCTTACTTTGTGTAGTTTTTTTTTTTTTTTAAATAATTTCAAAAATCATTACTGGTCCACTTTCAAAGACAATTTTAACGAAATTTATGTAGGTTTATCAATTCCATTTTTTTAGAAAATCGAAAATTTGGTATACTTAAGCCAAATAAATAAAATTTAGTAAAAAAATAAGATAAAATGTATGATTGTCAGTGATACTTTGCATATAAGTAAAAATAAAATACACTGCTCGCCACTGTTTTATAGATTTTGCTCAGTAAGTAGAGACTAGAAAACCGTTTGTTTTTGAAGTTATTTAATGTCAGATTTGTTGAGATTTTTTATTTTAATTTCTTCGATATTTTTAATATTGTTAATATGTCTGCAGCTGGTTAGTCTTTTACTGTAAATCAATTATGACTAATGGGGTAATTTTTAAATATTCCAAATAATAATTCTCAATCTTCTTCAGTTAGTTAAAAAAACTCTTTTTCAAACTTTATTTCAAAATTAACCATTAATTAACAATTTCAGGTTGAAAGTTCTGGCCTATTTGAGCTTCGACTAAAACATTTTACAAATGACGATGGAAAGGACAACGTTGGTGCCTGCTGCAGTGGACGATCGGACAATACCGGTAAATGTATTGGAACATGTAAGACACGATTTCGTGTATGCCTAAAACACTATCAAGCCAAAATTGACACAACATCACCGTGCACGTTTGGTGATGTTGTAACACCGGTTGTTGGTGATAATACCGTAGATTTAACAACAAGAAGTACAGATCAGTTGGGTTTTATCAATCCAATCAGATTTCCATTTGATTTTACATGGCCGGTAAGTGTATTTGTGTTTGTTTAATGATTTATTTCTTATTTAAGTACATATTATACTCACTTAATGTAAACCAAAAGAAAATGATCGAATATCCACTTCATATTGCTGAAAATACAAAAAAAAAAAAAAAACTATTAAAAGTCACATTGCCAAAGGGACCATATATACCAATGCACGCAATGTACATATGTTTGATGACGTTATGGAACATCTGCCTTTCAGGTTGTTCTCTGTTTAGTACAAGGTACAGGGTGATTCCAAAAAAAAAAAAAAATTATATTATTTTCCATAACACGGCATTGCTTACGAATAAACTTATTAAGTTGTTTTCTAATCAAAAATATTAATTTTTTAAAAATTTACCTAAATAAGTTGAATGAGTGTGCTTTGGTTGGCAAACATTTTTAAGGGGTTACCAGTCGTTTACCGTTAGTTTTAACGACCCTATAACATTGTTCGTAATTTAAATACGAATTTAACAATGAGAGGGGTTGATTTTGTAACGTATTTTCTATGATTTTTTTTAACGTTCTTTATTGGAATAAATATTTATAATAATTTTCGTATAGAAATATGAGAATTCCTATACTATTGACTCCACTAACAAAGTACGATTATTTAAATTATTTCACGTTTTACTAGTTGAAAGCATATTTTATTACATCTAAGTAATAAAGATTAAAAGAACTCTTAAGCTGCAAATAACATTTTTATTTGAGTATTTAATTCTCATTAAATATGCCATTTATGTACAATTCAACGCATTTTTGCCAGCTGCAATCGATCGTCAGGGAGCAAAAAAAAAAAAAATATAAAAAATCAATAAATGCAGTTAGTTTGTCCTACTACCCTCATATTATCAACATAATAGCGTTAGTGCATTATGATCAGTACAAGTGATATGTACCTACATGTAATTTTCGATTTTATTAATAGCAAAACGGATGGAAAATTCAAGTGAAATTTAAGGGTCGAAAACACGCCACCACCAACCAAACCAAACACTATAAATACATCATATGAGTATACAATACTTAACATAAAAGTGGATTTAATATTCGGGTTGGGGATAACGTTGTTCTAGGTCACCACAACTGAGTTGTATCATATAAAAGTAATAATGATGTACCTACGTCAAGTGAAAATATGCATCAAGATATTTTTGAATGTTTATTAATGCCCTCCAACTGTGCTATTTTGTTTATGTAAAAAAGTCAACGAGTTTTAAGAGTTTTGTCTATAAATATACATTTGCACATATGAGACTTCATTAAAAGTCGGGATCACATTTTTTTTTTTTGCTTCTTCTTCTTCTTATGTTTACACCAAGTGGTTTTACATTGATGGTAATGAGAGATTTTTTTTTTTTTTTATTTCGTTCGAATGTTTATTTGTAGCTCTATTGAAATGTTATGTCTGGGTCTGGGACGATTTTCTTTCAATCTAATTTTTGTCGCCAATTAAGTGAATAAATTTGTTGTTATTTTAGTGTTAAAAGTTCATTTTTAATTATGAAAGAAAATGATGTTTCAATGTTTTTTTTTTTTTTTCAAAAATAAAAATTGATGGGTGTCGTACAAAAATAAACAGCAACGGAAAAAGAATTACTCTAGTCATATAGAATGGGTACGAGATTTAGCACATTTAGCGTTTATTTTATCAGTTGGTGAATTGATAGTGAATAAATGATTCAAATATATTATCTAGGAATAAAATTTCGAATTCTTATGGAATCTTCGATTAAACTTTATTAATTAATTATTAGTTAAACGTTAAAATACGTAAAACAGTTGGATTGAAAATAAATACTTAAATCAAATTTACTCTCCCCCCTCTCTTTTTTTTCATTTATAATAAAAGAGCATATTTTTCGTGTTCCAACTAATACGTCAATTTTGAGAAAATGATTCTTAAATAAGTAATCATAATTAAAAACTAAAAGACATTTCTGAGCTTCATGTTACCCAGAACATAATTTTATATGCCTACGTTAGTTATCGTTCAGTATATTAATTTTCAATTTCACAAAACATTAAATAAATTTTCTTTTAACGATATTGTTCCAATTATATTATTTAATATTTGCAATGGCAATGAATGAACAGAAATTATTCGAAATTAATCGATTCATTGAACATCTCATTACATTGGTTACCAT
>JANSTT010000310.1:0-36455 GCA_026745375.1 Platyura marginata
TACGATGAGTATTAAGGGGCGTTACAAACTCCGTACCAAAGTTATAATACCCTTGATTAACATCATACGGGTATAAATATGGCGGTCTATGATAGGTCATAATAAGAAAGAAATTATAACATAGTCTGTTTTCTAACTTCTTTTGTTATGAAACTACTCTATAGCGAAAAATGCCGATACAAATCGAAAAATACTCGACTACATGATTAATATACGCTAGCAAAGAAAGCTGTCTTCGAAACTAAAATTTTTGCGCGATTTTACTACATATATGTAGAATCTTCTGTTCCAATAGACATTTTTAACTTTGTTTTTTTCTTTTAATCTAAGACGAAATATTTAACAACGAATTTTTCACTAACAATCAGGGCCGTCAAGAATATTCTCTGAGTCCGCGGCATTATCTATTTTATTATTGGGAATTGCGGCGTTGTCTAGGAAATCGGATTTAATTGGAACATTTAGATTTAGACGAATGATCATTATTGGAAAGAGAATGATCATTCTTGGAATAAGCTTTTTTTAATTTTGTGTTTATGACCATTAATTAATTATTATAGTAAATCACAGATAAACTTCATAGTCGCCTACCTACGGTTCTGCTAACTGTAAACAAAAACCACTTGTACTTACTATGCGTATACTTTAAAGTAAACCAAATAAAACTTTATCCAAATATAGGTAGTCTCCCTAAAAAAATTATATATAAGCGATATTGTTTCTCAACACTTCGCAGTTATTTTGAAAAGTTTATCAAAAAAACAATATGAAGATAATTATCGTTTGTGCTCTAGGTAGGTGCCACATCACTTGGATTAATTTCGTTTTAGTTTTTAATTGTCCAAAATTTAATTTACATAATTCTTTAGCTTTACTATCGACGGTCGCTGGTGTACCGGTAAAAACAATAAATTGCGTTAAGACATGTCCCTCAAACGGTGTCACTATTTGTGCATTCAATAAAGCTGTTGGTATGCAAAATTTCAATGCTTGCACTATGGAACTATTTAATTGCAATCATCCCAATTCACGTTAGTCACAATGCGATTATGTTTTTGAATTTGCATAATATTTTTTATTGTTTTTATGCAGAATTAACCTTGGCAAACAACGGTCCATGTAATCCAGCACCAAAGCAAAAATCTGTATCAGTTAACGTTTATGATATCCTCCTATAAGCTATGAGAAGCGTAATGTAATTATGAAAAATGAAAATTAAAAAATTATTTCATTTGTGAATTACAATTTTGAATACAGATTTTCTATTATTGATATTTTTTATTTTTTATTGTTTCTTTATGCTATCGCTGATTGTTTTCTTAAAAATCCATGGTTTTTATAACAGCACGCAGGGCCTATCAGAAAGGGAGGGTAGAAGGGATTGCAGTCCCATGCCTCGCATATTAGGGGTCTCAACTTAACAAACATACATATGGGAAAAGCGGAACGAAATGTAAAACTAACCATCAGAGACAGAAGTTAGGTCGAGTAGAAAAAATTCAATGTTGCTTTACACCACTAGGTTTTTTTTTGTGATCGTTGCAGCACATAACAATTCAAAGAAAAAATCAGAGAAATATAAAATTGAAATAATTGACGAAATTACAGAAGTGTGTTCACAAATTCAATTTTAAACTAAGCACGAAACCGGCAAAACTACTTAAAGGAATTATACAAGGTATTACGGTTGAACATAATTTTTTTATTTATTTTATTTACTCTGATGGTGTTTAATAAAATATATTTGACAAACTACATAATATCTCTAGGTCTAGAATACTAAATGCTTACATATTCTACATATTTTAATGTTACCTTTTGGAAATGATCCTCACAATGCATAAAACATTAATATTCCCAACTATATTGAACAAATGATATCTATTGCTTGAATATATTTTGTTTTGATCAAAATTAATAGTTTATTGAATAATGCCTTTAAGTATATCGGGAATATTAATTTTGATTGTTTTACAGTATGTTGCCAATGAACTTGTGACACTAGTATATATTTGAGAAAATGCTTCTATTTTGTTTCATTTTTAATTGAATTTTTATAAAATTTTGGAAAAACCATCAATGAATATATGTACGTAGATTTGGATTATAAATATTCGTGCACAATTCGTGCGTACTATTGGGTCTCTGTTCTCTCATCTTTAATTATTCGCCATTTTAGTGAAATATTTTAGGAAAGAAAGAGATATTTAAAAAAAAGACACTTTTTTTTATCTTGTTATTTCTATATTTTGTATAAATTAATAAAATATACTCAATCATATTCTATGATAACAAGAAATCTTATTTTGACAACTGTTTTTTTAAAATAAAACAAATATAGATTTAATAAAAATAGATTTTGCCACCATTCATATAAATCGCAACTTTTCTAAAATTGTGCAGTTGCTTTTAAAGTGTCTTAAAGAAAATTTAAAAATAAAATGAAGACAATTCTCATTTGTGTGTTCGGTAATAATAATTTGCCACATCATTAAATTGAAAAACAAATTCATAACATTTTTCGTTTTAGCTTTTCTATCGGTGGCCGTTGTGATGGCTGCACCGCCAAAAACAATTAATTGCGTTTCGGTATGTCCGGGAAATGCTCCTGTTATTTGTGCAGCTCCCAAATCGGCTCCTTCAAATGTGCAAAATTTCAATAAATGCACTTTAGATCGATTCAACTGTAACAATCCTAAGAATCGTTAGTTCCACCATTTTTTTTTATACTAGACACAAATATTAAAAATGTCTTTTATTTTTGTTAGAATTTTCCTTCGTAAATGATGGACCATGCAATCCACCACCAGTCCATAAATCGGTATCAGTTAATGTATTTGACGTGTAAACTGAGTACTAAAATTTAACAAAGGTGAGATTCCAAAATGAGTTGCCCTTAATTGAATAATAAAATTAATAAAAAAAAATTGTGCATTAGAATTTTTATTTTTTTAACCCTTATGTGACAGAGTTGTTATTTTGTGGTTAATATGACCGACCAAGGGAGATTAAATCTTGTGTTGTGTAACAATTGAGAACGATGTAAATGTTGAGTCGAAGATTTTATATTTATTTTATTACCATTACCAATAGAATATTAGTTTTTTCACCTAGAGCAAATGTAAAATTTACTTTTGTCTCTTATTTGATCATCCCATCCTGATCGCATAGTATTAAAATCATCAAGAAGGCTCCGTTCTTAAATTGACTTTGACTGTTGATCAGATGCAGTGTATGCGATGTATGTATGAATGTATATTGTAGATAATAACTACAGGGTGATCCAACTTCTAAACTAAATAAGCGAAATTGACGCATATACATATATGTGATTTACGAGAGACCATAACTTGACCAAAAAAGGACGAAAATTACCCCGAAAAAAATTGTCTGCTGCAAATGGTTCAGAAGCGGCCATTTAATTGATATTATTTTTCATCATTACATCAAATATTCGATTAATAAGAAAAAAAATCCGAAAATATCCTTCATCTTCTTTTTTTTTAAGGTTCGGAAACTGGAGTTGGTTTACCCTGTACTTTCTCAGAATAACAACAAACAAGTACATACAGTATTGGGATTGGGATAAATGTATATTTTCAAAAAAATATTTTTACAAAATATTTTAATTTTTATCCACGTTACCATAATAGAGTAAAGCCTCCAATTCGATCAGGGCAATGATATTGTATCTTTAATACATGCTCCTCTACGCAACTTGACAAATGCTAATAATCAAATAGTTGATCAATTTCGAAAACTAATAAATAATTTCATTCCTTACCGTCATTATATAAACAGTTATATCGCAACAATTGGCAAGTGTTTGTAGTTACTTGTAATTTCTTATTACATCTTAGATAGGCACAAATTGTTGGAGGATTATTGGGACAGTGATAAATACATGAAGGCCCACTAGTTGGGGATGAGATAGTTGGCCATGAGCTGCTACATCTAACTCCAGCTAATGAGGCTACAATAATTAAAAAAATTATAATTAAACATTAAAAATTTTTAAATTATGGTTTTTTTTTTAATTTTACCAACGACACACAAAATTGCTAAGCTTAACTTCATGGCTTGGCTTAGTATATTAAAAACAAAAACTTAAGTTTTCGTTTTTATTAGTTATATTTGTATTATGTACAGTACAGATGACAAATTTTGTACATTTGGGTAAATACATATTGTAAATTTTCCATTAAAATGTAAACATGAGTCAAATAAAAAAATATCATATCATACCTTTCAAATGTTAAATTTCTAGAATTATTAAAAAGTATTTTGCCAACGGGTTCAATTTTTAATTTTAATACATTTTGAGTAAAGTTAAAGCTTCACCCCACATTTATAGCGATAACTCAAAAATGCATTGAACTAGAAACTTGAAATTTTTACAGTAGGGTTTTTTTATATGCACGAATTGCTTTGTATTACCTACCAACCAACCCTTCGACAAATACAAATTATTTTATGAAAAGCGTGTTTTTTGTTTGTCTTTTGTCCCGACTAAATAACAAAATTTTGAAAAAATTTAAAATACATAGAACTTATCTAAAGTGACCACCAATGGAACCGACTAAAACTAATTACCAATTACTAATATGTTGATATAACCGCGACTGTACGGTACTGTACTTTATCAAAGGTACCAAAGCTATAGGTACAGAGTTTGTAACGCTCCTTAATACTCATCGTAGGAAAAAAATTTCAACACCATTGTCTTTCTCGTGAAATTCTAAATCGAAATATGCATGTCCGTCCGTCCATCTGTCCGTGATCAAGATTCCGGCTAAATGGCTGAAACTAGAAAGCTGAAACTTTGACAGTTTATCTTGTAGACCTAGAATAAGATCTGTATTGTTTTTGGAGCAAATCGAAAAAAATATAGGGAAGGTACAGTGTGCACCTAATTTTGATATGAACCATTCATTTCCTCGAGAGGTAGTCGTAGAAAAAATGTAGAAAAAATCAATATGACAACTAACTTATAATTTCCATAATCAATTAATTACAATAATTTTCACAAAATATTATTTTTCTAATTCATGACCCATACGAATAACCCGGTATTGTTACAGTACTTTTTTTACATGGTCCATCATGCAAGGGTTCAACTTCTAAAAATTAATTAGATGATGAATATCAAAAATAAAGAAATAATTTCTTTACTTACCCTCGGCAGAATTTGCACAGTTATATTCATACATTTCGCATTTGTTCATAGTTAAACATTTTTCAGGGTTCGACTTAAAACCAACACAAACTAGTCCACCATAATCAAAAGGACAGAAGAACATACATTTAGGAAAATAAGAATTCACGGGCGTGCATCTAACTCCAGCTATCAATGCTACAATGAATTGAATATTTTTAGTTAAATATTATAAGTAATTTTCTCTTTATTTTACCTACGACACCAAAAATTGTTAAACTTAACTTCATTGCTTAGTATTGCACTGTATTCGTGAGTTAAAAAACAATTAAGCCGATAAAGTTTTCGATTTTTAGTTATATTTAGATCTATTTTAAATTTTGTACATTTGAGTAAATATTGTAAATTTTCCATTGAAATACAAACAAAAGTATTTTTGCAAATTACGGAAAAATATTTAATATTCTTGTTCTTTTTAATTTTTAAAAATACGCATTTGTATATTAAAATTTAATAAAAAACCACACTAATACATCTTAAAATAACTGACGTAAGAAAAAATGCATTTAAGATACTTCGTTTTTAATTTATACGGCAGGTCAATTTTTTTTATTGTTTGTAAATCATCCACATTCGGCCTCAGTTAAATAACTTATTGTTCTAGATAGTAGAAGGAGGATGGTTGATTCCATATTCAGATGACTCTATATTCCTGACTAAGGCAACAAGGTTTATAATACAATCATACGAATAACGGAATACTTAAGAAACTTGACCAAGTAGTATATACGAAACACAACGAAAGGAACGCAGAAAACAAGTCTAACAATACAGAACATTCAGACCATCGCCTAAAATAAGGGACAGGAAGCTTTAATTTTGAATTCGTTCATATTTATTAAAAGAAATTATTAAGGCATCTACAGAACAGCTAATGGGACACCTTAACCTTAATAAAATTTATTTATTAATTGAAGATAACAACTGTAATGATGTAACAAAATTTAACAAATAGTTATGATATTTGTATACAAATCTATAGCGACATTGTACTTTTGGCACAATTTCCATTATACAATAATTTCAATTCTAAAAATAAAAGGAAAAAAAAAATTTTTTATTCAATTAGGTAATTAATAATGACGCCTGATGACCATGGGCTACATCTAACTCCAACTATAAATGCTACAATGATTTGAATATATTTAGTTAAAAATTTTAAGTAATTTTTTAACTCTAATGGTTTTTTTATTATTTTACCTACGACACACAAAATTGTTAAACTGAACTTCATGGCTTATTCGATACAATTAAAACAATTTTTCTTTTACATTTAAGTTTTATTGAGTATTTTGTACATTTGAGTAAATATTGTAAATTTTCCGTTGAAATACAAACTTGAATCATTTTACTAATGAAAATGGCTACCAAGTAAAGGCATAGCTACACCAAATCAACATTTTGAGAAAATGTCCAAAGCTTTTTTGCATTCATAATTTTTTTTTCAAATTCATAAAAGAATTGCGATAAAATGGGAATATTGTGGTAACTTTGGGGTTTTAGAACAAAATCCCCCTGTTAATATTTTTTAAAGCGGACAAAATCCACCCTGATAATTTTCTTTAAAGACAAAATACCCCCCACCCCCCAGGACAAAATCCTTCCTGGACAAGGAGAATTCTATTAGCGGAGAATTCGGTCCGGGGGGGGCGGTATTTACTCCGTCTTACAAAAAATTTGTCAAGAGGGGGTTTTGTCCATTTACCTAACTTTGGATGGATGTTCCTATATGAGTAGGTCAAAAATGTGAAATAATAAATGTTTTTCCAATATAAAAAAATGCAAAAATACAATCCAACTTACCTACGCTACTGAGCACAAATAATTGAAAACCAAATTATTTAGTAAGTTCCTAATTTTATTTGAAAAGAAAAAGAAAAACAACTCAAAATATTCTATTAAAGACGGAGAACGATGGCCATTCTTTCAGGTTAAAACGTAAAAATTACCTAAAATAACGGACTTTGATCGGTGACAAGGAATCAATAAAGGATTATTTAGTCTAAATTCACGGTTAAGGATAATACTCACTAAAAACATTAAAAAGTTATTATTGGCAACAAATTATATTCATTTGATTAATTTTCATAAACATTTTTCTTTGTTATGCACGATTCACGTTGATAGAACTAAGCTACTAATTCAAACCCGGCATTTTTACAGTATTTTATAGTATTTTTATTGCATTTTCCTGCATGCAACTGGACAAGTTCTAAAAATTAAATATTTGATAAATATCGAAAATTAATAAATAATTTCTTTACTTACGTTTTTCAGGACATTTTTTATTTTCACAGTTATATCCCAACAATTGGCAACTGTTTATAGTTAATCGCTTCAAAATATTCACCCTTAAACCTGCACAAATTAGTGGTGGATTATTGGGACAAGAGTATTCGCATCTCTGAGAATCAGATGCACTATTAGAAGGTGAGCTAGATGACACTGGCGCAGATGACGATGAGCTACATCTAACTCCAGCTATAAATGCTACAATAATTTGAATATATTTAGTTAAAAATTTTAAGTAATTTTTTAACTCTAATGGTTTTTTTATTATTTTACCTACGACACACAAAATTGTTAAACTGAACTTCATGGCTTATTCGAAACAATTAAAATAATTTTCCTTTTACATTTATGTTTTATTGAATATGTTCTACATTTGGGTAAATATTGTAAATTTTCCATTGAAATACATACAAATATGATGATGATGATTCAATTTACAAATATTATTGTATATAACTCCTAAGTATTTTGTTTTTGTTCTTATTCTTGTCTTTTTTCTTTATCAAGAATTTTGAATTTTTAATTCGTTCATATTTATTAAAAGAATTTATTAAGGCAACTACAGAACAACTAATGGGACACCTTAATCGCACGTATCTGAAAGATCCCATTAAATAAGCATTAAATTCTAATGACAATGAAATTTATTTATTAATTGAATATAACAACTGTAATGATGTAACAAAATTTAACAAATAGTTATGATATTTGTATCTATAGCGACATTGTACTTCTGGCACAATTTCCATTATACAATAATTTCAATTCTAAAAATAAAAGAAAAAAAATTAATTTTTTATTCATATAGGTAATTAAATTAAAAAATTACTATTTTTTGGATTGTAACAATTGTACGACCACATTCCGCAACTGTTAAAAGTCATCATTTTTGACGAATTTACCACTAATGCCACACATATTGGAGGATTATAGAATGGACAGTTAATACTACATGTTGGTATACCGGATTGTGGATGTGGCGTTGTAATAGTTTTAGTTAGAAATACTAACATATTTGAAAATTATATATTTAATCAAAAAAAATCTAATATTTAAGAGAAATACCTAACAAGCATATGACAATTAATTTCATTTTACAATAAAAACAAAAATATTTTTCTTCATTTAACGTTGACTTAATATTATGTTTATATTTACTTCGTTTATCTTTCTTTAGCAACTGCATTAACTATAAATATATGTATTGTTAAATTTGCGTTATTTGACTTAAGGTGACTTCATCTATACCATGTGATATCATGTTTCATTCTGATTGGTTCAGTCAATTTGCTTCGAACAAAATAGATATTTAGTTGACTAAGAATTATCCAGACTCGAGTCAAATAATGAAAGTAAAAACTCAATAGGGTGGAATTAAGTTCAGAAATTTATTATGGTATAAACCAGGGATTGGCACGCTTTTTCGGCGGCGGGTCAAAACCAACGAAAATTTGACTATTCAGACGACCATCTTTAAATGATCTTCTTTTTTTTTTGCTCTTCAATATCTCACATTATAGTTACATTATTTCCAATATTCTTTTACTTGCGAAAGTGAAGTGGGTCACTTCAAATTATCAAATGGGCCACTTGGTGACCCCCGGGTTCTAGGTTGCCGACCCATGTTATAAACCCTACGTATAAGAATACCATTCAGACAATATTGCATGATTGTTGTTCTGTAATATCCTTGATCCGTGATATAAATTGATTGATTTCAAATATTTTCATATTATTGGATTCCTGGACTACATTATTATAATACAGGACATAACAAATGATACAAAATGTACGATTCAACACCAAACAAAATGGCCACCGTTGTCTCTCTTGGGAGAAGAGTGCTTGCCAAGCTGTACAAAGGTAGGACACAATTTGGGGGGATTATATGTACAAATAGCTTTAATAATTAATAGAAAATGATAATATGTACCCAAAGGCTTGATCACGGACAGACGGACGGACGGACATATATATTTCCAGAGAAAAACAATGGTGTTAAAATTTTTTTCTACGATGAGTAAGGGGCGTTAAAAACTCCATACCAAAGTTATAATACCCTTGATTAGCATCATACGGGTACATGGACTCATGAACACAAAATATTTAATGGGACGCCTTTGTAATGTAAAACATACATACATACACGGGTGTAAAAATAAATTTCAGTGGTAAACTATACTAATTAGTAATAAATGCATATTTACTTTAAAAACCATTTAAAACATTTGACGACAAAAATATTTCCGCAAAATTTATTATTAAGGAGCCATATCGATCAAAAATAACTCAATAATTTACCCAATTAATTAAAACATTCTTTTCGAACAACCTCCCCAAAAATAAATCATAATTAATTTATCCAATTTATACAAAATCAAATGCCTACGATAATACAATTATTTAGTTCTGATATTATTTTTGACTGAGACGACATAATATGAAAAGTAAATAATATGTGAATGAAAATGCCAAGATAAACCTTCTTATGGAAACAATCAGTTTGACAGATATTGAAAGATTTGTCATATTTGCTTTCATTGGGCTCTGTTATGTTGAAATGATTTATTGGATTTCGATCTATCCCACGTTCCCTTTGCACACAATGTAACATTTTCGATGTTCCAGACATTTTGATTAAATTATATGTTTTTTATAGGGAATTATCTTTCGGATGATTGAGAGGTTTGATATAGAGTGGTTATAATTTGTGCAAAAAAAAAAATAAAAAAAAAAAAAAAAATACAAAAATGATGGAAAATTGTTTAAATTGTGAATTTCGAAAGAAAATAAAGATTTATGGTTTCTTTATTGTTTTGTTGTTGATTTAAAGCATATAAATTGTTTATATTTGTACAGTGCTATAGTATAGAGAGTAGAGGGTAGCTTCATATTTTTTTAATCGAACGATTATTAATTTCTTCCTGATGGATCAGCGTCTAAAAATCAATTGCTCTGGTGGTTTTTGTGTCACAAAAATAATAATAATAAATAAATAAATCATTAAACATCATGTTTATGAAGGAATAAGCAAATTTTCTTCAGATCAATTTATTAATAATGACAATTTCTTATTAACAACTGTTTAATACCACCAACACATACATACATACATAGTTAACTAGTATAGATCACAAACTATAATAGAATATACTTGTACTTGAATCAATATGGCATGTTCCATTATATTTCAATTTGTAATCTGAAATAATATTTTCTTAGTAACATTTCTTAGTAACATGATCATGATCAGTGTCTGGTGACTTACTTTCTTCCGCATGATTACAATTATAAACATTTAGATTGCATCTATTATAGAAATTGATTAGAATTTGATTCTTTATTTCCGACGTAGGAGTGCCACAAATCGGATGAAATTTATATTCGGCATCACAAACTTTATCTCTGGTACAATTTGGATTACTTTCAATTACTACTCCTAGAGCTATAGATAATATTATATTGATAAACATTCATTGTGTGTGTTTTTGTTTTTTTTTTGTAACTTATAAACTTACCTAACACAACTAAAATCAAGACAATCATTTGAACAAAATGTTTTCTTTATAGTCAAAACTAAACTGATTATTAGCAAAATGCAATGCAAGATTAGGAAAAATATTTATTAAATAGTCCAGTCAGCATTATGGCTTCTAATGAAACAATGATTTTCATTAATCACGGGTTGAATTAAATCAGTAAACACTGTAAATGATTCGAAGTGTTTTTCCTAACATTTTACGCTATTTTCCAATACAAATTGCAATACCAAACAATATCTTCAACGAAATATTCTATTTCAAGTGCGGTAGTAGAGACACCACTCGATAAAACCTTTGGCATTCCAATAATACTTCATAGTATTCTAAATTCTATTCTCTATTTTTGCTACATACTTACCTAAATTAATTTTTTAGTCACTGTGCTAACAAAAACAAATTTCTTGCTTCTGTTTCCTAATATTTGGTAATAATTGAATAAAATTAGGAAATACATACATACTTACGTACGTATAGTATATGAATATTCATGTATGGATGTATGCACAATTGTTTTGAAGTTGAAAATGATGAAATAACATTTTGTCCAAATCAATAAACACAAGTACATACCAATATTGACACGAAAGTATTTTTTAATTAAGAGTTATGAAGATAAGAAGTAAAGTTTAAAGATAAATAGTAATTTGGTTTACCTGTGTGTACAAATAGTCGACGCTGAGCTGGATCCGAACGTAAACAACATGTAAGGATTGTTGGTTGGGACTCTCGTACTTTTTCTATGTTTTCTGGGGTACGCCAAAGTAGCCATCTGGCACCATTTTTGTTTATTTTGTTTTTGAATAACATGGCCAATATATTTAATAATTCTAAATGCCTTATGTACGCGAATGATTTGAAAATATTTAAATCTATTTCAACGATTCGTGAATCGATTAGCCTACAGTATGATTTGGATTCGCTTTACTTCATGGTGCCAACGAATTTGTTTATTTTTAAATATTGAAAAATGTCATGTGATGTCATTAATAATAATCGGGCGGCTTCAGGCGTCCAATAAGCATATTGCCAAAGTTTACATAAAATACAATAATATTTATCTGATCTTTCCAAGATATTCTAGTTCAGTTTAGTTCCATACCTAAATTTTTAACTTTTAATGACATTGGATTTTAACAAATTTACTACAGAATTTAATGACATTTTTAAAAACTTTGTTGGGCACTTAACACTGCCCTGCAAAAATGTAATTATTTCTAAAAGTGCACATACAGATACATATTTATCGTGTTGGTGTATAGGTTCTTCAGAAAACAACTTCATATGTACCTATTTTCAATGGTCTCATCAAAGATAATTTATTAAAACTTTTACTTCAACAGACAAATTAAATCTTATTTTTAAAAACATATTTTTTTCAGAATATTAACAAGAAAATAGCACGATTCTTTTAGGTGGTTACATTTAGTGGTTTAGGTGGTTACAGCCTGTGGATAACATTCACCCTTGTACTTGACTTCATACGCTTAAAAAAAGGATAATTATTAATAACACTCCTATATAACATTTTGTATTCAAATTGATTTACGTTTTGTTGGATTATTACAGTTGTATATACCCAAATGGCAACCATTTGAGTATTGTTGCAACAATCCACATCCCGTTACTGGACCTGCACAAATTGGTTGATAAAGTGTAATACAAACATTAGGACATTTCGGCTTTATAGTTGTAATAGTATTGTCAGCTAAGGTTACTCCAACTAAAATAATTATTTACTTATTATATAACTATTGTTATTATTTCAAATAAAAATATTATCACACCCAAGATAAAAAGCAAAGCTATATATTTCAACATTATTACTGTTCTTTTTCCAGTCGTCTTTCTTGTTGCTATTAAATTAAATGAACAAAAAAAGTTACTTTTCAATTGTATTAAATTGCTAGGTTGTCGCTCGGTAGAATAAATTAAATATTTGAGCAGTTGTCAATAAAAGATTTGCCCGTTTTACATACGTTGTTTAGTGTCTTTCGTGTCTTTTGTGTATATTTTATTGTTCATAAGTATTAATATCAATACACAAAATGACATCATTGACACCTAAGTAAATATTTTCAATTTCGATATAGGTACGACTTTATAATAAAATTTAACATTAATGATTCAAATGATGAAATGATCAAAATTAGTAAAAATTTAATTTTGTTCCTGGTAGTGGTTAGAATCTATATCTACGTCTTAATAAACAATAATGAAATTTTTTGGCTTTTTATTGGGTAAGTTTATATAATTAATGGATTTATGTATTTTTTAACTATTTTGTAAACAAACACTATTAGTGGCTCTATGCTATGCAATTTCTATAAATGCAACATCTCCTACGAAACCAGTGTGTTTTGTTAATTGTATAGCAGACCTTAAGCCGGTTTGTGCTGGTCCGATAAAAGGATGTGGATTGTTGATGTCGTTTAGAAACACATGTTACTTGACATCCTATAATTGTAAAAATCCTCCCATAAGTAAGACTACTACTAAAAGGATAAATATTATGTACATTGGTATAATTGATTTAATTAATTTTCAGAATATGCAGTGAAATATGATGGACTTTGCTATCCCGGGGATAAGGTTTAAATATTATAAAAAATGTTTCTTTAAATAAATGTTTTGTTTTGAAACAATATCTATCTATGTATATATGTACATTAGGGTGCATTTTCTAGCCTAAAAAATATCATTGAAAACTTTTAAAATTTTATATTAAAATTATTTACTTTTGTTTATTTCCAAAAATATTCCCTCTAATGCCTAAAGTTTGAATATAGGAAAATGATATACCATTTTAAAGGAAATTTTATCAGCTATAATTTTGTTCTTAATGATATTTTTTTTAAATGTAACGGTTAAAAAGTTATAGGCCGAAATATGGAAAAGTGCATATTTTTGAACTTTAACCGGAATGTGCGACCTCTATTCGATTTTTTCTTTGTTTTAAATTTCACCCAAATTCTTTTTATACCCATACCCAAGTTTTCCACCCCCCGTCCCATACATTTCAAATTCTCAACAAAAAAAAACACCCATACATTGAAAATGCACCCTAAAAACTTTTGATCCAGCGATCAAGCAATCAAGTGATCAAGCGATTGCCCCAAAATAGAAAGAAAATATTTCTTGACAATGATCGCTCGCTGGCTTTTGAACACGATAACCGAAGAACGTGTTGAGCTATAGATTGAAAATGTTTAAATCTATAAGGTCCATGTATGTGCTCAATGTGGCTGGTATTGAAATTGAACAAAATCACCTACACCATCGACCCCCTCCCAACAAGAATCGTATTTTTATCCCAATAAATGAGAGAATATCGAGAGAAAAAAGCTAACACAATTTTAATGCTAAACTACCCGTCTCTATCCTTCCCCCACCATCACCCTCTTCCTCTTCCTCTTATCTCACCCTTCTCCATTGAAAAAAATAAAAAACAATGTCCTCTAAAATATTAAAACAATTAAAATTTAAAAATGATTTTAAATAATATCTTGCAGTTGTTTTTCGTTTCTTTTGTGTATATTTTATTGATCATAAGTATTAATATCAATATACAAAATGACACCATTGACACCTAAGTAAATATTTTCGAACTAAACGTACGACTTGATAATACATTTTAGAATCGTTTTAAAAAGTCAAAATAAGTAAAAGTTTAATATTGAATTGTATGCCTGGTAGTGTTAAGTATCTATCTATACATATAAACAATAATGAAATTTTTTGGCTTTTTATTGGGTAAGTTTATATAATTAATGAATTTATGTATTTTTTAACTATTTTGTAAGCAAACTCTATTAGTGGCTCTATGCTATGCAATTTCTATTAATGCAACATCTCCTATGAAACCAACATGTCATATTAAATGCGCAACAAATCTGAAGCCGGTTTGTGCTGGTCCGATAAAAGGATGTGGATTGTTGATTCCGTTTAGAAACACATGTTACTTGGCATCCTTTAATTGTGGAAATCCTCCCATAAGTAAGACTACTACTAAAAGGATTAAAATATGTACATTGGTATAATTGATTTAATTAATTTTCAGAATATGCGGTGAAATATGATGGACTTTGCTATCCCGGGGATAAGGTTTAAACATTATAAAAAATATTACTTCAAATAAATTTTTTTTAATTGTTGTTATCATATAATTGTTTCTTTAAATGTATATGTGTAATCCAGTGTACAGGTACACGTCACCTGAATAATTAATTGTTTTTGAAACAATGAAAATTCGCACCCTTCATTTGTAGGGTTTTCGTTCGAAACTTTTACAGTTTTTGGTAAAGAATAAATTTTCTGTAATAAAATATACCGATGGCAGTAACTTCCTCCTTCATAATAATAACCACCACGTCATCAGGTAAAAGATTTAATTTTTTTTAAGTTCGAAATATTTCGATAAAGTCGAAATATTTCGATTTTGCTCCAAAAACAAAACAGAAGATCTTACTCTAGGTCTACTTCATTAACTACCAAAATTTCAGCCATCTAGCTTTAGGAGTTTAGCCGAAATCTTGATCACGAACGAACAGATATCGTCCTGTCTCTAGCAATACCGCCTATCTAACATTTTTTTAAATTTGTCAGACATATAAAACACTTTTCCACAAGAACTATAATGATATCTGTACAAATACGGATGTCAAAAAAATGTCAGATAGGCGGTATTGCTAGAGACAGGACGATATGCACTTAGACATTAGAAATGAAAATTAACCAAAATTTTTCCACCGCCCAGTTTATATTTTCAATCAAATCTCCATTCCCTTCTCTTTTCAGTTCTTTCTCTTCACTCACTTTGCCATTTGTTTAATGACGAGAAATATCAACAAAAAATGACTAATTTTATGAAAAAAGAAAATCTTACGAACTCCAACAACATTTTGTATTTTTGCATATGTGGAAGATTGAACAAAAATTTTTAATACACAAATTAATTACGCCTCAAAATAAAAATGGCATATGTTATTGAGTCCACAAGCGACTTAAATAAATAAGTCTGAATAAGGAATTCTTATAATTTTTTCTTTACTTTGTGCTGATTAATATCTTACAAGCGGCAAGAGATACAACTCGTGGCAAAAAATAAATAATTGTTTTAGTGAGAACATTAAATAAAAAATGAATTTTCTATTATTATGTTTGATTGTAATGGTTTGGGGTTCAACACAATCTTTGGCAGATCTCACCCCGTTTCCAGAAGAACCACCAACTTGTGCTGTTAAATGTGCACTACTAGATGAGTATGTTTGTGGGGGTCCTAAGATTGGATGTGGAATACTGTTATCATTTAGAAATCCATGTACGCTAGCTGGATGGAATTGCAAACATAAGTCACATCGTAAATATTTATAGATTTAAATGACAACGTAAGCCATAATTATTTTTTTTTTTTTGCAGTATACGAAATTAAATATACAGGTCTTTGTTATCCAGAAGATGTTCCAATTGGTGCTTAAAGTATTTTAATATTATATGATTATGATTATTTAGCTCTGAAAAATAATTTGATTCGATAATAAAAAATGTAGCGACTGGATTAACTTTTAATATTGTTTATATTGATTTTCCATAATTTTTCACAAAATCGAATCTAATGGCTTTTTTCAATTTGCAGCCTATTTGGTAATACTATGCATTTTGCACATTTTATTTTAGCTCGTGAATCATCAATATGGTTTATGGCGGTACCTTTTCCCTTCTCTGGGTCATTTTTTTAGAAGAAGAAGAATGATCTTCGGCTACCATAACACTATGCAAAATTTTTCTTATATCCATCATCATAGACAAACAAAATAAGTCCTCACATAATAATCCTAATTATGCGCCGTCCTGTTAGGAGAGTCTTTTAATATAATATTAATATACTAAGTAAATTTATATCTGAAAAATTATTTTTCAAAAATGGCTACCGAACCTGGTAGCTAGTACCTAAATAACACCTTAAACATCAGTAACATTTTGAACAAATTTATTGCCAATATTTTCCAATTACATTTTTTCTTTTTTAATTGAAACAATAAATTAATTAATCGCAATTATATTATTGCTTACGTAATAGCCTTTGTGGTACTATTTGGATAGCACTGTCCTTGGTACTTAACTTCATAAGCTAAAATAAACAACATTAAATTTAAATTTAATAACTAATTGACCAATTAAAACTTACTGTTTGAATGATCACAATTGTAAAGCCGCAAAAAGCATGCATTTGTGAAAGAAATTAATAATCCACATCCTTTAACTGGACCGGCACAAACTGGTATTACTGCTAAGTAACATACTCGACTGGAACATATTGACTGTGGAATTGTTAGTGGTGGGGGTAGTGGAGCGGGTACTGGTGCAGGTGCTGGTTTTCTCTTACCATGTTTTGGTTTTGGTTTATGGTGTGGTTTAGGGTGCGGTGGAGCTTTTGTCGTTGAAGAACTTGGCGATGAAACTGAAGATGAATCAGAGCAATAACATGTTGCTATTGCCACAACTAAAATTAAATTAAATTAAAGAATACTATAGTTTATACAATAGAATTAAAAATAAAAATCCTACCCAATATCGCTAAAACAATCAATCTCATTGTGAAGAACTGACACGTCTGACTTCCTAACTAAATATATTTGGAACTTATATTTCGTATTATACGCGTTTTCTAAAAGTAAATAGTATACGTATATATATATATCTGCCAAATTGTATTTTTCAGATGAGCTACGTAGTCATTTTAAAAATTCTGTATAAATATTGTCAGACACTATTAATCATCTTAAAATCTAAAAATATGTTTTAAAAATTTTATTGCATATTTGTTTTTGTTACTAACTTCAAGAATGGATTGAGTGGTTGCCTTTGGAGTGGAAGATCGCTGGTTCAAGTCCGACTGAGGTAAAACATGAAAATGTTTTTCTCTGGTATGTTATTTTGAATTTGAGGCCGGGTGGTTGGATTGCACTTAAAAACAGTCTGATAATGGCAAAAATAGCATTGCTTAATTGGCAGTGAAATAGCGAGCATTTGTAAGGTTTCCGTAAAAAGAACACTTCACACTTCACACTTCACACTTCACAAAAAACACTGCTACATTTTCCCACAAAAAAAAAAAGAGATCGTCCGATCAATTGAGATAAATGTAACTGGAGTACTAAGGTCTAAGTAAAGGCCACAGTGTAGGTGATTCATAAAAAATCACACTCCTATCAAAATCAATCAACTAACTTCAAAAAAGAGATATTTAGGTAATTATTAAGGGTAAAAACTCATTTCAAAATAGTTTAAAAATTGCTCATTAGAAAAGTTGTTGAATATCAATAAAGGGAGCAGTTCAGATATCTGATTAATGCTTTGCGGACGACTTATAAGTTATAATAATAATTAAAATGTGAATGAATACAAGTCTCAAATTAAACTGCATTTAAACAAAATACAAACACTGAAGTCGTATCTACTATATTTGGTTGATCGGCTATTTGGAAATCTATTTATTGGTTGTTCCACAGACCGCTAAGCTGCAAATGGGTAAATTAAAAAAAAACAACAACAACAACAAAATGAAAATCAATACTTAACGATTTTTATTTAAAATAAACTACGAAAAGAAACTACAAAAAAAGTGTTTTATTAAAGTTCATCCTTAATTGTATAATCTTGTTCTGGATCTTCAAAACCTTCATCAAAATCGACAACATTATCTTCCGGTTCTTGACCTACATCAAATTCAGGTAAGCCCTCATCATCGTCGAGTCCCATAAACTCGAGTTCATCTCCACCTTGAGCTAGACTCTCCAAAAACGGTATAAAACCTCGAAGATTCCTTTCACCTGTATAAAAAATAGGTTCATTATCGCCTCTCGGATAAAGTACTAATGTTGGAAATTTCTCTATTGTTATATGTTCGAATTGATTGGCTGTTGCATCGATTTTAGCAATTTCAATCGTTTCCGAGTCTGCGTACAATTGACCAAGTTGATTCCAAATCGGTGCCAATTGTGTACAGTGACCACACCATGGTGCATAAAATTCAACAAACACATCCTTATTCACATCGAATGCAACACTGTCAAAATTAGTAGACACCAATGTCTTCACGACAGTTGTATTCCAGTTATCTGGCAATTCCTGCGAAAGAAGTTCTCTCTTGAGTTCACCGTCTAGATATTTCTTAACAAATTCTTTTATATTTTCAACAGCAAGATCGCTATCTGTTTGTTTGTATATTTCCAAATCGGGTTCCAAGCGGATGATCCTTATTGTTGGTACATTTTCTGTTTTAACATGGAAGAAATTCATCATAGGATGGTTATCTATGTCCTCTGTATTTACATTAACAAAGATCAGTTTGCCACGGAATTCTTTGGCCAATTCACGGACTGGCTCCACAACCTTTACTGTTTGATCACTACTTTTGGGTAGGAATAAAATTACAAATTCTTTCATTTCACCGCCAAATATTTTTTGTGAATTATTATTGAGTTCAGATACTAATGGTATTGATTGAATTTTCACAAAATTTAAAACAGCTTCTTCCGTGGCTTCTCCTGTGTATACAGATTTTTCTTCGTCGAATTTTTTAAACAAAATAATGGCACCATTACTAGCATTGTAGTTAGCAAATAGTTTATCATCACCAATAATTCCAAATGGATACTCATCAATTGAATAAGCAGCTCCAATGAAAGCTTTCGCCATTGGTATCTCCTTATCGGCGAAAAATCCAATTACCGTTACATTATTCTCTTTTACCAATGAGTCAGCTTCCTCGTTTGTTTTTAATTCTATTGTTGGTGAGCTGATCTTTTTCGCAATCCAATTGATGATGTCATCGGCTGTTCGTCCTCCATTGTACTCGACTGATGATCCCTTGCGGAAAAATTTTATCGTTGGAAATCCACGAACATTGTACTCGGTAGAGAGAGTTGTTTCAATTATTGCATCTACTTTTGCTAATTTCACACTTGATCCGGCATCTAAAAGATTCTTGGCTGCCTTAGCATATTCTGGTGCAAGAGTTTTACAGTGACCACACCACGGAGCATAAAATTCTACCATTACATATTCATTGACGGTTATGGCATGTTGAAAATTATCCTGTGTCAGTACAAGCACATCGTCCTCAATTTTTATTTCTGGTGGACTTATTGGTGCTGGAACACTATCTTCAGTTTTGTTTTCTTCTGGAGCGACACCTTCAGTTTTTTTTTCTTCCGTCGTATCTTTTGTTGCTGCAGGAACATCAACTTCTGGCTTTACTTCGGGTGTAGTGTCTTTATTAGTTGCTGCCGGAACTTCACCATCGTTTTTAACTTCAGCTGGTGCATCATTTTTTTGTGCCGGAACATCCTCTTTGGGCTTATTTTCTCCAGGATCAGCAAAAGTAGCTACCACAAGGGACAAACAGAGTAAGACCTTTAACAAATACATGTTAATTGATACTGAACTGAATCAACAATCAAATATCTATGGATTTCAAACGCAACCACACTATCCAACTTGGCAATTAATGTGACACCGAAAATTTATTTTTAGAGATGACAACACATTACCTGTACACAAATGTGAAAAGACTGTTAACCTACAGTTTAACTTTACGTCAATAGGCTGTCCTATATGAATCTGAGTTATATATGTATGTAGGTATGTAAGTTTCAGGCACATCTGTACCAATATTCAAAGTAAATTTTAAATTAAATTGATACGGAGAATAATCTAGATTCTATTAAGTAAACTTAGACAAAAATTGTATTTTCTACACGTATTCAATTTGAATTTAAAAATAAGGTCAAAATCAGAAATATTTGGCTGATAAAATGTCTGAAGGGAACTCAAGTGTTTGTATAAACATGAAACAAGCTCTTCGATATGTATAGTAGATATTTCTAACACATAGGTATGTATATTTAGATGAAAAAACAAGTATGGATATTTTCTCGAAATATTTTAATAAATTATAAAGAAAATTAGGTAAAATATTGAAAATTTAATTCTTCACCAAAAATGTTCTTTTGTAAACAAAAATGCTGAAATTTTAACAATATTATGTAGTTCTAGAAATGTGTGCACCTAATTTTGACATATACCATTAATTTACTTGACAGTTGGAATGTAGAAAAAATTATAGAGAGTTCAAAAATTAAGGTTTAAACTAAAAAAGTTCCACGCACCATATTTTCTAGGTTTACAAATCATTTACCTATTCGAAAAATATATTTGGATTACGGAAAAATTAATATGACGAAAATGGAAGCAGTGTTAGCTTTGTTTGTTCTTATAAAAATAATTTTGGTCTTTTTTTTAATACTTTATTGTTAATAATATTAATTTTCATTTTTATACAATAAAATGTGACCAAAAACCACCATAAATTAATTATTTGATGAACTTAATGAACTTAATTGGTCACAGTAATCAATAGGAATTTCATACAACTCTAAAAAACAAAAATTTGTATTAATTAATTCTTTAATTAAAAGGTAAATTTCACTTACTATTATTAGGATTTACACAATTGTTACTTTTCAATTCACAATAACTATCAACATACTGTATAGTTCCAGTTGTATTCACTGCACAAATTCGGTCGCTTGGAGTGGGTGGAAAGCAAGGTAATGCATAACATACTTTAGACAATTGTGAAACTTTTATAGATGCAGAAACTGGTAAAATAAATGTTAGTAAATATTTCTTCTTATTAGCCGGTCCAAAGCAACGTAATACGAAATTTTACATATTTGCTTAATTTTTTCTCTCATAATTAAATATGCTAACTTACGACTTAATTAATTAATCTTTTGAGGTACTTGATACTTACTCAAAAAACACAACAATACGAAACGCATTTTTAATTATGAAATTTTAATTTTTTTTTTTAATCACAAAGAAGAACGCTGTAGTTTGTATCACGTACAATTTCGTCAACAATAAAATGTTTTTCGGTTTTATAAAATAACACCAACTGTACAAACTGTACAAGTGTACACGTACAAAGTACAGAATAAGATTGTTATTGCGAATATGCGAATAATACTAATTAATAATAATTTTGAAATAAAATTAAATAATAAAAATATATTTTATTATTTATCATTTTCTTTGACGATATCAAAGATACTTTTTTCGTAATTTTTTATTCGTACCGTTTTGACGTTCTAGTCCTTTAATTTCTAAAGAAAGTTGGTATATCTAGTAGACCAAATTATTTTTTGGAAGAACCATTTCGACTACATTAGCCCTTGACTAGACAATAACTAACCCTTATTTTCGAAATTATACGATCCAAAATGATTTAAAAAATTCGCTTTACAAATTTCGTCGTTTGAAATATTGAATCTCTAATTTTGAAATTGCATCTTTATGATTTTAATAGTTCCGAAAAAGCCTACAGACCAAGCGTTCCTTCTAATCCAAAAAAAGTGTCCAAAATAAAAAAAAACTATTTTTTTTTAAATTTGTTTATTAAAATTTGTTTTAATTCAATTATCGGACGTTTAATGAAAGAGATTAAGTTTAGCAACTTAAAGTCGTTGATTCGTAAGCTAAAACAAATAAATCATCACTAAAATATCAACAAATTCGAATTATTAAAACTTACGTTTTGACGGATTCTCACAATTGAAATTATCCATCATGCATGAATCTCCAAAGTTCTTTATTGGTCCGTTGCCATTTTGGGGAACTCCACAATATTTGTAGGATTCCCCTATAAACGGGCAGAATCTTATACATGTTAATGATGATCCTTGAGACGCAACCATCCCAAAAGAAACTACAAAGACTTTAGGGCTAAATTAATATTTAGAATAAAACACCCACACATACAATCTACATACATATACAAAATAAATTTACAAATACTTACATAAAAAGTAGAATGCCACACAACGCATATTTTCTCAAAATTTAAAATAAAAATCTGGATACGATTTGTGAAATAAATTGTTAGCTCAAATGTTTACAACGAACTAAAAGAAAAATTAAGAACATCTTTATTACAAAAACGTATTCTTTAAACTTTAGATCAATATTCTGTTTATTTTAGCATTTAGCATTTTTTAAGTAAACAATTAATAGCAACATTTAGCTCGATAAATGAAGCAAACGATTTCAAATGATCCAATACTTTAACTATTGAGCCCAATCTAGAAACCGAACTCTATACAGGTGCAACCAAAGATGGTTACAAAAACATAAAAATAAATTTCATCCGATTATCTTTTGCCTACGTTTTAAAACAATTGAAGGAGAATTCAAATACTGTAGTTTTTACGATAGGGCAAGTCGAAATGGACTTTTATTGAAATTCTATCGCTATAGTACGGAAAAGTTGCGAATAGCGATTTTGGAAAACTTAATTTTTTTTCTTCAAAATTTTAATTCTTTCAGCCACCCTAAAGTGCCTTGAAGTTTTAAAAAATACTTAAAAAATATCGATTCCAACGGTCTCCTATTACAAAAATTTTCAATTTATGCTAAATATTCTATAACCTAAGACGACCTTTTAAAACCGCATAAAAACTGATCTTACAAGAAGTTCACGAGACATACAATTTACTAACTGATTTTTTCAATACTTTAAAACGTTTGAGGCTCCTGGGGGGGGGGGCTCTAAATGAAAAAAATATTGACCAGAGTGGCTAAATGGACACTTCCTATGATCCCGTAGTAAATTTTTTGTTTTTTTTTTGAACATCTAATGGATAAATAAGAAAAATTAGAAAAATCTGAACAAACATTTATTTCTCAAAATTCCATAAATTTGATCTTATTATTAATAATAATGTTTCCAATTGATTTCTGCACATATCAACTGATTTGTATAGAATTTCACATGTATCTTCACACATTTTTTATGGAATGCCTAAAAAATCCTTAAATTCCACACAAAAAATTAATGACATTTTGAAAATTTCAAAACAAATATTAATGGACAAGATAGATTCAGAGATTTCTTGGATTCGTATAAGTCTCAGTTTAATTTGCGGGTTGTCTGAAGGCGAAAACTCCAGTCGACGATTTTTAAAAAATCTTTTACTAATTTTTGAATCAGTTTTCTATATAAACGTCTCAACATATCGATGGACACTCGGCCAAATATTTTTTCTATTTGATAGATATTCGAAGTAGGTACCTAAATCGGAGGAAAAAGTTCCCCAAACATAATTTTTTGTTAGAATATCGTATTTTCTATTTCAAATACCAACCAAAACTTCCTAATAAAAAAATAATCAAAAATACGAAATTAAATTTTTTTTATTCGTTTATTACAATTTATTTAAGCAAATATCTGACGTTTTATTAAGAGAGTTATGGTTTAACAACTTAAACTCGTTGATTCGTAGACTAAAACAAATTAATCATCACTAAGATATCAACAAATTCGAATTATTAAAACTTACGATTTGACGGATTAAAACAATTGAAATTATCCATCATGCATGAATCTCCAAAGTTATGTATTGGTCCATTACCATTTTTGGGAGCTCCACAATATTTGTCAGTTTCTCCTATAAACGGGCAGTGTTTATAACATGTTGGTATTTGAGATGCAACCATCCCAAAAGACACTACAAAGACTTTAGGGCTACATTAATATTTAAAATAAAACACCCACACATATGTACAATCTACATACATATACAAAATAAATTTACAAATACAAAAATTGAACCTAAAATACTTACGTAAAATGTAGAATGCCACACAACGCATATTTTCTTAAAATTTAAAATAAAAACCTGGATACAATTTGTTAAATAAGTTGCTACCTAAAATTTTAGATCGAACTAAAAGAATTATTGAGTAGATCTTTGTTATATATATTTCTGAAACATATTCTTTAAATCAATATTTTGTTTATTTGCAAACAAAAATATTATGTTTAATGTACACCAAGACTGTCACATAGTATATCTATATGACTTCTTTTAATTGATATCAAATAACAAATAATATCATGAAAACTATAAAAATTGAGCCAAATTTAAATACATAAAACGATGCAACTTCGATATGGCGCAAATAGGAACGACACAATATATTTCCATATTAATGCTCAAAATTACCGTCGTCATATCTGCTGCTACAGTTATTTTCGTATTTGAAATGATTGCTGTTTAATTTTTCATATTTATAACTAAAAAATTGATGATGATGATGATGATTGATAATATCAACAAAAAAAAAATTAAACCGGAAGACTTACCTGTGTCCAACTATTTCAGATAAGAAAATATTGTGACGTTTTTGTGAAATATTTTCATCGTGCTGTGAATTATGTACAAAAAATGGCTGTACCTTTTTAGATACATTGGGTATTCGTTTTTTTTTTTGGCTAAAAAAGCATCAAAATAAATGTTAGAAATTTATTTACCCAAATATACGTGCTTGGGCATTAAAGGGTTAATATTCATCGTAAAAAAAATTTGTTTACAACATTTTTTTAATCGTCAAATACTAATTCGACCGTAATCTAAATTTCGGCTAAGCGTCTAAAGCTATAAAGGTAAAATTTTTGACAGTTTATTATGTAGATCTAGAGTAACATCTTGTATTGTTTTTGGAGCAAATCGAACAAGGTATAGGGGAGACTGTGGTACAGTGTACATTTAATTTTATCATTTACTCGAAATTTAATCGGAATGTATGATAAAATATGACAATAATTATAGAGAATAAAACAATGAAGATTTCATTAATAGACCAAAAAGTTACACAACCAACTGTTATAGCGCTGCAATCAATTTTATGTAATTTCTAGTCGTAAATAATAAAACAAGTACTCATACGGGGGTATATTATAATTGGCGAAATCAATTATTCCTTCTTTACTGGCTTTATTGATTTCTTTTTTACTTCGAATAAGAATTTTATTTCTGCTAAGATTTATTGCTTATGAAATCAAAAACATTTATTTAATTTTTTACAACTTTTCTTAAACATTTCCTTTTTCCTAATCCCTGGCATCTTATTAATGGAATTTGAACCAGTGCTATAATGAAAAAAATGGTCGTGATTCGTGACGTACTGCTTATTAACTTTAATTTTAAACACTTACGATTATCTAGTCTGTTACAGTTTATGCCATGCAATACACATGCACTTGCAGCGAATTGCGGTTGTCCATGGCCGTTATTCGGAGCGACACAAATTGCATCCTGTGGTCTAGGTGGTGGGCAAGGATACGGATAACATTCTTCAGTCACAACTGCAACTATTGAAGCGGCAACTATATGGTGGTGATATATGAAAGATTAAGTAATAAGAAAAAACTGTAACAAATACTTTATAAAATTATTACAATACTAAAATTTATTAACTCACTTAACAAACAATACCACACAATGCGCATTTTATTTGTAGATAGGTACTTGAGACCAAATAAATTTACTTGAATTAAAAGAATCTTCTCTATAGGAGTGTTACGACACAATAATTAAAAAATTGAAAAACAGCATCTTAAATATTGGTTATTACCAAATTTTAAAAAAATATTCAGGGTCACCATCTATTTTCTTTCGATATTAAAACTACATTCAATTTTTTTTTTATTTTATTTTATTTTTTTTTATGAATTGTCATACAACTTAAACTGAGTCCCGGTTAACCCTTTGATACGTTTCATACACCATTATGTACATTACTTTTAATTTTAAATTACGGCTTATTCTGTGGGATTGTCTTTAAGAATATGTTAGAATCCGCTTAGAATTATATCTAATTTTAAAATTACAAAAAATAAGCTATGATTTATTTGCCTATAGTACTAGATTCGCCGTCGCTTTCTGTAAATGGCGATACACCGTTCGTACAGAATTGTTATTTCTGTAAAATAATTGAACAATTTTAACACATTGAGTGGTGGTTAAGCGATACATTACGTAAATGTGTTGTTGCAATGCTAACTAACAACTTTGAACACGCATGTATAATGACAGCTGTCTGATTTACAGTGCTGCCAACAACTCGAATTGGATTACTCTTTATATAGCGCCATATTTATATTTATAATGCAGGCACTTAAAAAATAGGAGTAGATACATTTGCGGTAACCCTTTATTTGTTTTTAAATATATTTTTTTGTCGTATGATGCTCTGATCGAAACGGAACGTACTTGATACGTATAAAGAATAAGCATTTGTTTAAACAACTTTAGTAACAGTTTGTGTTTTGCAAAATAATCTTACAAAAAACAATCTCACGAAATATGAATACTGTCTACTTGAGTTTTTTGAGTAAATAAAACTTTTTTTTTTTTTGATATTTTAAAAATGGCATTTTTATACACGTTTAATATTTTATCATCAAATCCAATTTTTTTTTATTATATTATTTAATATTTTTTTTAATTATTTTTTTATAGTTATCACGATAATTGTTACCATTGCTTCAGCGCTAAAAAAACCTCCATCATGTCTAAAACATTGTCCACCGTGTTATGAACCAATTTGTGGGGCTCCAGTTAATTCGTGTCATAATAATATACCGGTCACCTTCAACAGTATATGCCTGTTACAGAACTACAATTGCATTAACAAGCACAGTCGTAATATTTTCAATTGGCATTAAATATTGTATGTACTACGTGTAATAATAATTTTTCTGTTTCAGCAATGAAAGTAATATGGAAAGATGGTTCCTGTGATGATTATTTAGGAAGGCTTCTTTGCAAAAGTAGTAGTAGCAGCAGCAATAGTCATAGTTGGAAACAACATTCGATGTCGCCCCTTTGGCAATCAGAGACTTTTCTTACTAAATGGTCAAATTAAGCGAAATTTGTAAAAATAAATTGCCTTCAATAAATATTTGTTTGATGGTTTTTCTTTAATACATATTTTATTTGAATAAACTAATTCATGGCTTAAATTAAATATTAATTATTACTATTAACCTAACACATATTCACTTTTGAAGAAAACGATCGTCAACAACTGATTAGCACCATGTCCTACTATAATGAGTCCTTTATAATTGTAATTTTATAATTGTTTTTCCCTGAATAATTTAATATTTTGTTGTTTTTGAAATTCCTACGACGAAAATAACAAAATTAACTACACTGTTGGAAAAATTGGCTTATAACTTATGATTTTCTTAAAATCCATAAATTATCCTCCTCATATTTTTATAGCATTGCTATGTAGTTGGGCTAAGATGCCCTAGTTCCTTGATATTAAGTAAATAGTAGCTACTGTTAAATTACCAAGTCCTTTATAAGTTAAAACCCTTGACAGGCAGAGCGACAGCTTTATGCGATAAAAACTTCAATTTGGCATATCCTTAATCTTTTTTTTTTTATCTTGTTACTGAGACTCACCCACTACCAATATAATTCTACTACATTATTTGATGGGTGTATTATTTTTTTCCAGAAATTCCTGAATTATTTTTTTTTCCTTCGGAATCAACATAGATGATTAAAACAATTTTTTTTTTTTTGGAATTTTAATAATAATTACAAAATGTACATTATCATAGAGACTTGGATTAGAAATTCAGCAATCCACCCAAAGCTGGTAACAGAGAAAGTTCAGGTAATTGAAATGATGCCGGCCAGTGAGTTAAACTTGATTCCTTTGGTTGACAAACTGATTGTGGTCGTATATGTCTTGCTAATACATCTTCACATGTTTCGGACACATTATTTCGAGATATGATTTTCATTTCTAGAAAATTCAAAAGATTAATATGAGTTGACTTATCGATAAAACATAGTTTGTACGATAATTCGTATTGTAGCAATTGTATTGATTGAGCAAGCAGAGATTGTCAAATGTTTGCGGTGATCCAATTTTACAGGTCGGTGCTGCGCAAATTGGCAAGTAATTTTTTTTGCACTGTGTTATGCATGGAGAACCGGATGAAGTTAAGTTTAGGCTAACAGCCACTAAAAACCAAAAGCAAAAATTCAGATTATCATGTTAAAAAAATTCCATTTGTCTTACCGAGAAAAAATACCACTCCGTAACGCATTTTAGATTCAAATTTAATTCCACGTACTCACAGAAATATAAATTAAATGCTTTGTTGTCTAGTATTATTAAAAATAAGCATGACTCTTTTGCCAGATGGCCAAAATGATTTAATAAAAATAAACGCACACAAAAGTAATTGTAAATATCAGTACAACTACAAATACCGGGACAAATACATTTTAGCGATTTAATACAATCAGTAATTTTAAATTAAAGAGATTGCAAAATTTAACTAGGCCAAAATAAAAAAATTAAATCAAGAGCGCGTTGTACAAAGGACACAATTTCACAGTTGTCAGTGGCGACTCGTGAGAATTATTGATCCCATCATCATGGAACTATTTTAAAAAAAAAAAAACTTACGTCATTTTGATGGAATAACCGTTTGTTAAAAATGTTAACCCTTTAATGGCTCAATGGTTAAACGTTTAACTATTAAAAATATGTTTATACACTAAAAACAATTGAAATAATAATAATAATTTAACAATGCTTATTGCTTATATGTACCTTTACCAAAAAATATATTAAAAAAATTAATTACATATTTTCAATACAATGTTATTTCATAATTTATTATTTATTTTATTTCATCATCAGTTCCATCACAGAAACCTTCATTCTTAACTTTGTAATCTATGAAATAGAAAACCATTATTAATAAAAAAAACAACTAAGGAAGAAATAATTGACTACACCGAATATTATATACCCGTATGAGCACTTATCCTATTATCTAAAGATTTTGTCCTTAGGCATCTATTTTTATCTATACAACAAATTGATATTAAAATAAACTGAACATAAATGTTTAAAAACGAAAGAAATTATATAAAATTGAGTGCAGCCCCATAACGGTAGGGGCGCCATAACTTTTTAGTCTATAAATGAAATCTTAATTTTTTATTTCTTGATAATTTGTGATATTCATTTTTCACAAAATGAAAATTTTGAGTGAATAAAAATTAGCTAAATAAAACTCTAGGAATAGGTACTTCATAAACGGTAAAAAAAATTTAACCGGAGTCTAGGTCATAAGACAGACATGCATATTTCAATATAGAATTTCATGAGAAAAACAATAGTGGTAAAATTTGTATTCTACGATGAATATTAAGGAACTCCGTACCAAACTTATAATGCCCCTTGATGATACACTCATACGGGTATAAAAATCAATAAAAAATTAACATTACCTTCATCAGGATGTTCACAATTGTAGTTATCCATCACACATTCATTTGGAAACATTTTATCCTCCCCATCACCTTCTGCACAAATTGGACTAAAACTTCCCGAACAAGGTGTTAGGCAGTCTTTTCGTGCCGATTTCGCATCAATATATAGCATTCCATTTATTAAAATGACTATAAGAAAATTTATTAAATTAATATTGAAATTAACACATTTCGGTATATTCTACTCAAAAACATAGTAAACTTTATCGCCATTTTAAAAAATGTATGTTTCAAAAACCAAAAGTAACTTGTATTTTCAATTAAGTACAATTACAGTTTTTGATAATTTTCTATTTATATATTCTGAGATTTCAATGCCAATGGACATTCAAAAAATTGCGATTAATAAATTTGTACAGTGATTACAGTTTTATTGCATTACCTAATCAACCGAAGAATAACAAATTTTAATAATCAACAGTGAAGAGCGGTGTGTGTATGGACAAAAATACACCCACTACCCACTACATTATTTGTAATAAAAATAAGCATTTTTATCGGTTAATTCGGCATATTAATCGTAATTTTTCATATTCAAAGCGAATTGGACATGGATTACAAATTTATTAACAAATTTATATATAAGCTTCGTATATTAATTGAATTTATTTAATATTAATTAAAAAACTATAATTTTTTGAAAAATGTTTACAATGTCACAACTAATATTTTTGAGTAGATTCGACACAATTTCTTAATTTCTGCACAAAAAATCTAATAAATTTTCTTAAATAATTAGGCATTCTTATAGTTGGCATATTATCGGTTGGCACAGCGACAATGTGCGTAAAAAGATGCACTAAAATACTTGATCCAATTTGTACAGAACCAATTGAAGGGGCTGGTAAAGATAAATTATTTTCGAATAGTTGTGTGTTGCATAACTTCAATTGTGAAAATACTGAAAAACGTAATATTTTGATTTGTTTTTTTTTTTAACGATATTTTGTAGAAATTAGGAATTATATGTACTTTCTATTTTTATTTCAGAGTACAAAATCAAGCATAAGGGTAGTTGTAAATAATGTACTAAATATAAATAAATGATGTTTTGTAATATGGAGATTTAACTAAACATAAAGGATTTGACATAGCAGAAAAGCTTTTTGTATTATTTATTCATAAAAGTGACCAAAAACCCAAAAAAAAACTAACCCACTATTATATACGAATGTATGTATATATGTAGTACATCAGTGTGTATCGTTCTGTAAAAATTTGTGATTTTGAAAATGCTTTTGATAACACAAATTACGTGCCCGATCGGAAGCCATTTGGAGTGATTCCAATATCTTTAAATACCAAAAGGCGACATTTTTCGATATTTTCGTAAAGATAAGTGATAAATTTAAAAAATGTTCCACAAAGTTATAGAGCAGTGAATGATTGCCTTTGGAACGGGTGGTCGGGGGCTCAAGACCGACTGGGGATGAAACATAAAATATTTTTCTCTGGTATGTTGATTTGAATCTGAGTGGTTGGATTACACTTAAAAACACTCTTAAGTAATGGCATTATCTCTAAAAAATGGGAATGCTTAAAAATAACGTTGAAATTGTGAGCATTTGTAAGATTTCCGTAAAAAACCTCAAGAGCTGCTTTCATTATTTTCATTTTTTATAATATTTTATTGTACAATAATTACTAAATTTAATTTACGCATAAATTGGCAATGCCATTTTTTTTGTAAGATCATCTGATTTGATATAATAAATAATTTATAAAATAGTCGATAAGCACCCGATGCCAGAATCAATAGATATCAATAAACAGTGACGCTTATACCAAAAGCTTGGTTGTATAGTCATTTTATTAATAAATCATAACAATTCACAAAAATTTTAATTTTTTCAAAAATTAAACAAAAAAACTTCTTAATTCGTTACTGTCTTATCAAAAGCATCTGTTACAAACAGAAAATTATTGTATATACATATGTATGTATGTATATGAAAGTATAAAATAACTCCATTTTGCCAAAACATTAGTTATTGTTAATAAGACCGAATAATTTTTGTTACTATAACTACCTACTCAAAAATGCTGTTGTACATATTTGGTAAGTTTTTCAAACTATTATAGTTTTACAACAACAATACTGTTATTGTGTTGTGTTCTTTCTTTAGTTATTTTAGCAATGGGCTTTCTCAATAACGTGATGGGAGATGTTTGCAGCGCAGCTTGTCCAAAAAATTATAAGCCAATTTGTACAGGTCCAATAACCGGTTGTGGCCCATTAATAGTCCAATCAAATGATTGTTTCTTGAAATATTACAACTGTAAACATCAGAAAGCAAGTAAGTTTTAAAAATGCTCTAGATTTTTGGTAAATTCTAATAATTTTATATAAAAATATTTTAGGATACGAAGTTAAATACGATGGAGAATGTTATCCAACTAAAACTGCATAAGAATATAATCTAATCATGATCGTTATTGATTCTTTCAAAATAAAGTATATAAAATTTTTAAATGTACACAATTTTTGTTAAATATTCTGTAAAAGTCTAACAGTACATCAGAATACAATCAATTTAATCTTCTAATTATTATAGTTTATTATGTTCAATATATGTAGACAGGTATACATATGTTATACCAATATAGTTTCATACAAAGAGAGAAAAATCTTCATTTGTATGTTAACAAATAAACATTCAATTCAGCTGCTTATACATTTTCAGTTTTTCCAATCATTTTACATGTTTAAGTAGTCAATTCAACCATTAAAACATAACAACAAACACTATAGTTGTTGTTTCAAATGGCTGACAGTCAAAATCAAATGTTTTGTAATGTTGGTCAATTTTTAATTGCGTTTTTTGTTGGTCCAACTGCATTTTTCATTAATATGAAAGGTTTTTTTTCTCTCTGTGTACGTAGGGTAATTTTAAATACGGATCATATTCATCAGGTACCAAAAAAACCCTTTCCAATGACAAATTATCAATATTTTTTGGCACAACAATAAAAAAATCACCAAAATTTCCAAATTTTTTACATTTTTTCCTCAACTTAATTAGAATTAGAAGAAAGTTAACTTTATATTTAAATTAAATATACTTAGATATGTACTTCCATTTTTTAGATATTTTTCGATATTTTTAGACGTTTTTAGACAATTTTAGACATTTTTATAAATTATTTTTCTCGACAATACTGATTAAGAGACACATACATACATAGTACATAAAGTAATAAGAAAAACCTATACCGTATGAAATATTTTTCCGTCTGTCTGTTTGTTTGTGGTTTTCTTTGTGTTCAATTTTGTTTAATTGTACAATTAATATTGGAATTAAATTACATGTAGTTCATATATACATACATACATTATATTGTACTAGTATTATACCAATATTGTCTATAATACGTGCAATTTAGCAAAATCTACTCTGACTTTAATACTATTTATAAAGATGAGGTAAATTCTGTAGCTCTTTATACGTAGATAATATATCGCCCATTTTAATAAATATTTAATTTAAAAATGTAAGAAATTTGTTTAATCGAAATAAAGTAAATATTCAATTTGTTTTTGTCTTACCGAAAACAATTGCATAAACAATTGTATGACTCAAGTTTATGTATAGGTACCAATATAATAAAAAAGCTTGTTTTTAATAAAAATTCGAATTAAATGGTAAAATTGTTGTGTAGAAATATAAAATTTAATATTTGTAAGTAAAAATCTATTACTAACAAACCGAAACTACACTATGCATTAATTATGGTCATCACAGTATATCCAGATTACCAACCTTCTCTACATACACCACTGCACCACAGTGTTTTACAATAATTCCAATATTTATTTAAAATTCTCAATTTTTATACTCGTATGATCGATAAAGACGTCTGAAGCTAGATTGTTGAAATTTGAACAGTTATGTAGTTCTAGAGTAAGATCTCTATTGTTTGTTTGGAGCAAATCGGACAAGGTTTAGGTGGAGGCTGTAGTACAGCGTGCACCTAATATTGATTTTGATTTCATTTCCTCGAAAAATAGTCCGAATGTACAAAAAAAATGAATATGACAACAATTGTAGAGAGTACAAAAATGAAGAATTTACACATAGACCAATCAATTTTACGTAGTTTCTAGGGTTTTTAATTATTTACTCGAAAAATATTTAGATTATGGAAAAAATGAATATACCAAAAATGATAGAGAATAAAAAAATAAAGATTTTATTAATCGACCAAAAAGTTTCACGATCTAGCGTTATGGCACTGCGATCAATTTTATGTCATTTCTAAGGTTTTTACAAACAAAATAGATACGGAAAAAGTCGTCGATAATAAACAAGTACTCATACGTCATGCGGGTATAGTAGCCATTAGCCAATTATTTCATCTTTATTGGTTGTAATTTAACTTTAACTTACTTTACTTTTTACGGGTACCACCTTTTTGTTGTATAAAAACAAACAAATTCTTAACAGAACTTACAGTAATAAAAGCTTATTGCATACATTTAGTCAATTTATTTTGTTTAAAAGCTTCATAATACATGGGAAAAGAATAATTTCGTATGAACAAAGTATCATCCTATAACCGTATAACGAATCCTGGACAGGTCGTTTGACGATTCGTCGAAATTTGATAGATTCAAATTAAAATGTTCCATAAAACTGAAACTTCTAGCTCTCTAGGACATGTGAAAGACAGACAGACAATCGAGATTCATGTCAAGTTAAATAAAAATATATTCTACCAATTGAAATCGTTTATACTAAATGTTATACGAGCCCGTAATAACTAACAATAAAATTTAATTTTGATATCACCCCAATAAATAGTTTATACCCATTCGTATATAGATACATAGTACATAATACCAAAAATCCTATACATACATATGTAGGTATGTACATACATATGTATGTATATGTAAAGCATCATCTGGCAATTTGGTAAGTTCCCATAGTTAAATTATATCCCATCAACTCTATTAGGACTACATTTATATCTGACGGTGAAAAAACTTCATACATATGCTGAATTAACTTTCTCTGTTTTTGATTGTGGTGGTGGGGGTAGTTCCTGCCTCCCATAACCCATATGTATCAAAACCGACTGACTACTCGTATAACCAATATACTTTACCTTTTATAGAGCGATAGACATAGTCACGTTCGGCAGATATACTTAGTCCCAAGAGCATCTTTACCGCCAGCAAAAATATTTGTATGCTATTAAAAGCTTCGATAAGTTTTTATGATATCGTACTGTCATGAGCTATTAAACTAACAAGTTTTTGATGTCCCACGAGGGGAATGGATATTAAAATGAGTTTTTGTTGATGTTTTAATTTGGAAAAATTTTCTACGGCTAAAGTGGAGTTTATGATGGTACTTTAGAGATGTTTTGATTATATAGACGAAGAAAATTGGCACTTTTCTTCTTTTTTTTCGTAATAAGGACATTTATTAATTAGCCATATACATATGTACAAGTAAATACACCTACATTGTATAATTAAGAATCGTCTGAAGGCTATGATTCTATCCTAAAGCAAATAGCTACATATTTTTCCGACCAGTAAATTTAAAGTGATCCCAAAAAAAAAGGATAATCGATATACTGAGAGCAAGTATAATACAATACTTATTGTTCTCTTATTATTTCAAAGAAAACGAATCTTTTAATAATCTGGAATCTTCATTTTTTTATTCTCTATCATTTTTTAAAATTTGTATTCCATCAAATTGTAGGATGGCACATTTTTTGTCTTTTTTTTTATTGCAAAAAACATTTGTTCTACGATTTTTTTTTGATTATCCGTTATGCGTTAGCGAATCTAACTAACTATATCCTCATTTACTATTAGCTCGTTCAATTCTTCGTTTGTCCATCGAACAAACACTCCATTCTATAGAGCCTCCCATGGAATATCCTTCTAAGATCTTTCAATGACCACATTTCGTATACGTATGCTAACATTTTATACCTTCAAGGTGCGTTTTCGTGGGAATCGTAGACCAAGTTTGGTGTTACGATCGACCGATTTTTTTTTACGTTGGTACCGCTGCAAACACTTGAGTAATGTCAAAAAAAAGAAAAAGAAAAAAAACATTAAAATAACAAAATTAATTTTAAGGATTATCAAAATAAAGATATACATACTTCTTTTTATTTTCCTCAGCCATTTTTTAATTTTCTCAGCAATTTTAAACACAAAATATATTT
>JANSTT010000321.1:0-36447 GCA_026745375.1 Platyura marginata
AATTTTTGTTGAGACATCACAATACATTAGCTGAGTAGGTAGGTCTGTAGATCACCAATGTTGACTGTTGTTAATAATGAATTAGATTAAGTAATTGAACTTTTGATAACAGCAGCCAGGAAGACAGTAAGCGACTATAATTAGTATATGACATAATAACTAAATAAATATTTCCAAAATTTCTGATAAACCAAAATCGTATCTCTGTCTTTGTATCTATGGTCAAAATATTTCTTTTATGAACAACATTTAGAAAGATTTTTTTTATTCATATGTGAATGGACAGAATTATGAGTTCTCCAACAGTTCGTTACGGGCATTATTTGATTTTTTTGGTTGGTTACTTACTAGTGATGAGGAAAATTAGTGTTGGTCTTGCAGTCTTGGTTTTGGTGTTGCACATTTTGCAAGACCAAGACGTAGACTCTACAAGATCAATACGAAGACTCTACAAGATCAATACGAAGACTCTACAGGATCAATACGAAGACTCTACAAGATCAATACGAAGACTCTACAAGATCAATACGAAGACTCTACAAGATAAATACCAATATTCTTCTACAAAAAATAAGACCAAGACTTAATGTGCAAGACCAAGATCCAATGTGCAAGATCAATACCAAGACTCTTCTACAAAAATAAGACCAAGATTCAATGTGGAAGACCAAGACTGACTGCTGTGGTCTTTGTCTAGGTCTTGCGTTTGATCATCACTATTGGTTACAAACAAAAATGTCAACTTAAGGGAGTAAAAAATTAGAGACCCAATTAAAAATGTTAAAATGGCTCGGACACATCATTTTAACATTTTTAATTGCGTCTCAGATTTTTTAATTTCCGTAAGATATTATATATCTTCTATCTATACTTCTATAGCTTAAGACCAATAAACAATTGAAGAAGGCCATATTCAGGGCTATTCCGGTAATGTTAACAACAATATTGCTACCGTAAGAACAAGCCATAAGAACATTTTTTATTCACGTAATTTTATTTACTATCACCTCTAGGAGGTGGTCGTACGTTTAACAATAACAACAACAATTTTTACAACAAGAAATGGCTGCCAGTTTACGGGAATAGCCCTGAATAAGACATTCCATACGTTAGTATTATAGATAGCAGACTATAAGACAAAATCACTATTGGATTTCGGTTATTCTAGGCCACAATAAAAATATTAACTAAAAGATAGCTAGAAGAAACGGATCTGCGCGGATCAATTATAGGTTTTCGAACACTGATATAGATAAGTTCACGATATGCATATAGAAACATTTTGCCTGTAGTTTGTTGTTTCACCATTAAGATAACAGAAACTTCTGATTTAACTTGACTTACTTATTAGTCAAACTCAGCACTACACAAGTAATCGAATTTTTATTATTGTTAGTGTGAATTGCTGCAACTGCATTTGACAATATTACATTCCAAATTTATACTATGAAGTTGATAATATGGTAAAAATATAATTAAGTTATTGTTTGTGAAGTTTATTATTGAAGTTTTTTTTTTTTTTTTCTTTGGAAATTAGGACACTGATAGTTTTATGGTTTTCGGTGAACGGAATTTATGTAGAGCATCAATGTGATCTCGATTCTAAAAACATGGATACGTGCATAGTTAAAAATCTATATGAAAGCGAATTAAAATCTGAAGTAACATTTAATACATATCCATATAGTCATAGATCTATATTAAATATAACATTTGAATCATGTGAAATATCTAGTATACCTAGACTCATTTTTTATAACTTCGCAGAACTGATATATTTAGATGTAACCTATAGTAGTATTACTACATTAAGTATTTTTTATTACCGTAGAATTTCTTCTTCTAACTATTACTACGACGATAACGAAGAAGATATCGAGCATAATATCGAACATGATGATGACTTTCCAATTTATTATTTAAAAGTGCTTAATGCTTCACATAATGCTATTAAATCTATTGAAGGACGTAATCTATTGTCGAGAGCGATTCATTTAACTTCCATTGATTTATCTCATAATCTTATATCAAATATAGATGAGAATACATTTTCTGAATTAGTGAATTTGGAAACACTTTTATTGGACAATAATTTAATTACGAAAATTGATTTCAAATTGTTTCAAAATGTAGTACGTTTAGGAACACTTACTCTGTTCAATAATGCCATAAATACAGTGGATTTCAATCATTTATATAAAATTCCATTCATTTCATCGATTGATTTATCAAATAAATCAATTAAAAAAATAATAAGAATTTCCATACATGATATAATGATAATATTTAGTGATTCAAATCAATTAAGCTGTTCTGTGTCCGAGGATCACATTACTTTGAAAAATAATTCTATAACGAATGTCACATTACAAAATAATTCAAACTATTTTCAATTATCTATTGGCAATGTAACAATTAACTTAACAAAAAATCTTGGATTTCTAGATTTAAGTAGTAATTTGCTAAAAACGATTGAATGGACCTCTACTCCTACTCTGTATTTATCCGAATTAGATTTATCGCACAACAATTTAACGGAAATTCACATTGATGCCAAAAATCTTCAAATTCTTCATTTGCAAAATAATAATTTGGAAATTTTTTCGGAAAATTTTACCGATAATTTGTCAACATTAAATTTATCAAAAAATCATTTAACAACGGTTGATATTAAAGGCGAACAGTTAGAAATCCTTTATTTGCAGCATAATAATTTGAAGTCAATTTCATTTGTTCGTACGCCAAATATTATCGAATTAAATTTAGCAAAAACTAATTTGACAAATATACAAAATGTCACAATTCTGCGTCATTTGATTTCACTTGATTTATCCGGCAATTCGATTGAAAATATTGAAATTGCATCATTTTCCAATATGACAAAATTAAAATTTCTTAATTTAGAAAATTGTGGCCTAAAACATATTGAATATGGTACATTTTCGCATCAATCCCAAATTGAAATTCTAGACATTTCATACAATGGCATGGGAATAATTGATCTAAATATGCTTGCCTCCGATACATTGAAAAAACTCTACATCGACGGTAATAATTTGACGAACATCGAACTAGTCGATTTTTCAGTTGTATTTCCGAAAATCATAGAACTAGGAATATCGGACAACATTTGGAATTGTCATGCACTAATATCAACAATTACATTGTTAAATAAAATTCATGTTTCGATTGTGGTCAGTAATCCGGTAAAAAATTCGACTAACATCAAAGGGATCGGATGTGTAAAGGCATCAAATCTAACAATGAATGCCACGTCTATTGATTCACTTGAAACTGTTGTTAGCTCGGTCGGTAATCATTCTGAATATATTGAAAAAATTGAAAATCAAATGAACAGAATTATTGAAAATATTGTTCAGTTAAATTCGAAAAATCAATCTGGATATTGGCAAAGTGAATTTGGAGAGCTGGAAATGCAAAAAAATGAAATACAAAATAATTTCGATACGAAATTGAATGATCTTAAATTATTAGTCAATAATATATTAAATAAAAGAAAAATATATTTAATACAAAAAGAAGAAAACAAAATGGCAATAAAAATGGAAATTACTAAATTAAATCAAAAATTTGGCGACCAATATGATCTTTTGACCAAAAGATTGAATAGCCTAACAATGAGATTGCAAACAATAAATAGTAGTCGCATCAATTCGCAACAAAATGGCGAACATTTAAATTCTTTAGTAAACACTGAACAATTTAGTCTCGAACAAATAAAAAACAATTCAGTAGCGCCTCTAGACATTCTGTCTCCCATCAAAATATTGCTTATAATAATTTATTTGTTTTTCTTTCTAATTTGCCTATTAGCTATTTTGGCCTATTATAAATTTAGAAAACATTTGTTCGGTCATTTCAATAATATGCATCACTATACAACAACGGAATCTTAATTCAATACTCTATTATACGCGCATGCGGTTTGATGTGCAGTTTCTAAAAAGTCGCATGTCATTATTGATATTAATTTGTTGGTAAAATTTCTAAATTCGATTTTTTATTTAGTTTTTTTTTTTACCCAATTGTGATCATTTTAATTTCTTATCAAATATTTGTTTTGTTAGCTCTTATCGAGAATCATTTGTATCATTATAGCTAATATATAAAACTGATTGCAACGTTATTGCGGTAAGGCGTAGAACTTTTTGATCTAATGTTCCTTTTTCTCTATCATTTTTGTCTAGTGATCCTTTTTCTCTTAATCCAAATACATTTTCAAATAAATGATTACAAATCCTGGAAATTAGATAAAATTGATTGCAGCTCCATAACAGTAGGACATAGAATTTTTTGGTCTATCAATGGAATATTTCATTTTTTTATTCTCTATAATTTTTGTTACGACTATATTTAATTTTTCCGAATATATTTCAATATATGGAGTAGAGTTCATTTCTATTTAGACATTAAATATATTAAGTTTAAATTTAGAATAAAAAAAAAATAATATTGTACATTTATCATATTAATAATAATAATAAAAATATTTTTAAGCATATTTTTTTAAGTTGAATTGTCCTAAGAATAACAACTCCATATCTAGAAATTATAGCTAAAATATAACCTCTGAGGTAACTCCAAATTGATGTAGATTAGATGCTATATTTTTCCAAACATTTGTGAAACTGAATTTTTAAGGATGTCTAACAAATTTTTTCTCTAAAATCTAAAATAAAGGCGAGAGACTATTTTATATGAAAAAAAAATAATAAAAATTGCATAAACTTAGGGGCTCTTGAGGCAAATGAAGACGAACGAAAATTTAAAAAGTCGTAGAACAAATGTTTTTCGTGATAAAAAAAGACAAAAAATGTGCCTCCTTTTAATTTCGAAATCTTGAAGAAAAAAAAAATCCCATACATCAAGTAAACCACTCTACTCAACATTTTTGCGTTGCTTACCTCTGTAATCCGGACACTAAAATTAAACATGAATGAAGATATTCTTGTGGTGAAGTACATTTCATTCTTATTATTTGTCCTTTCTTAAATATTTCTTGATTAGTGCAGAAAAGAACAATAAATTTTTAATATATGGAGATGAGGTGGATAGTGTCCGTCCACTTCCTAATTTTACCTGAGTAACAATTTTTTGGAAATCCAATTTTTTCCATTAACCTTAGGATGCATATGACTTTTTTCCTACTTAAACCTATAATGCAGGAGGTGTATTACAAGACCCCACTTTATTTTAGATAAAATTGTTTATTTTTTTCTCATGATTTTAAATAAAATAAAGTGATATAAGAATAAGTTTGTCTGGTGTACCAAAAGACCCCACATATGCATTCTCGGATTAATAAAACAAACTGAAACTATACTTAATCTGTAAAATAGAATAAAGTTGTAATTACATTTTCGTCATATTTTGACCTTACAACAACAAACTTAATCCAAAAAAGTCAAGCCAGTGGTAGTAATTTATCCTATAGTCATAGTCTAAGGTGTCCACACTCCCGGCTAAATACTTCCTTGTTTTAATATAGTTTTCATAAAATTCGATAATATATTTTACCTTGATAGTCCAGATTGCCGGCATTGAACCAAATGTTGATCTGTTCGGGTTAGTGAAGTTATACTGTATTATGCATCTTATCAAAACGGCTTTATAATTTTAATTTTAATAAAATGGATATACAAATACATTTAATGGGATAATCTATAATTACTAATTCTAAATCTAAATCAATTAATAGAAAATTAAAATTAAGATATTTATATAGAGACGATTGATCCACATGGAGTTCTCATTATCTCAAAATGGCATATTTTCTGATCTAATTCTAAATCTAAATCAATTCATACAAAATAAAAATAAAAATATTCAAATAGACGATTGGTCCACATGGAGTTTCTTATTTAATGGCATATTTTCTGACCGTTCAAATTGCTAATTACTAATTCTAAATCTAAAACAATTCATACAAAATTAAAATTAATTAATTTATTTATTTATTTAATTTTCTTAATTATGATATAAAAATGAGCAACCAGGCCCGTATATATATCTTATATTAATATTAGTTCTTGAATAGCAGTACTATTGAATTCTTCTGAATACAAGTATAACAGCATGTAAAGTAAAAATAAAATACAAATAGAAACAAAAGATAAAAATAAAAATAAATACTAAAGGAAAAAAAAGAAGAAAAAGACGATCAATCCACATGGAGTTCTCATTATCTAAAAATGGCATATTTGCTGATCGTTCAAATTGCTAATTACTAATTCTAAATCTAAAACACTTCATACAAAATAAAAATAAAAATATTTATATAGGCGATTGATCCACATGAAGTTCTTTATCTAAAAATGGCATATTATCTGATCGTTCAATTTGTCGAGATTCCAATTTTGAATCATCAAGTAAGATTATAAATAACATCGAAATCAATACTACCAAACAAAATAAACTAAGAACCATAGATCTGACTTCATGAATTTGTTGAAAATTATCAGATTTATTTTTCATATTTTCCAAGTTATACTCGTATAATGGTACACAATGATATTTTGTGCCAACAATTATTATCTCTAGTGATTGTAATTGATCGTTCATTATTGAATTGTTCTTGTTATTGTTATTATTCGTCGATTCTGTTAATTCCGATGATGGTTGCGGATGAGCAGATGAATTAGTCAACGAATTATTACTGAATTGATTTAATTTTGTACGATCGGTGGTATTTGTTGCAAAATGTTTGTAATGTGTTTGTCGAACATTTATCGACGTATTATTCGATTGTTCCAAATAATTAGAACATTCTATACCTTTAACATTACTAACATTTTTTATGAAAATATTATTGTCAACAATAATATTAACATTTAAATTGGTCAATAAGCTAACGATCTCCGTAAGTGTGGTGCAAGTAAATTGATTGTCCGATAGTCCAATTGCACGAAGGCTTGGTAATATTTTATGAATATTTGCAGCATCAATAGTTGTTAAACAATTACCATCAATGAACAGTTCGGTTAGATTTATTAAAAAGAAAAAAACTCTCATTGTCATCGATTTTAATTGATTGTAGGAAATATCAAGGAATTCCAATTTTTGGTGATCTATAAAAACGTCAAAATCAATTGTTTTCAAACCGCTTTTCTTCAAATTTAAATACTTCAATTTGATCATAGTCGAAAATGATGACATGTCAATATTTTCAATGGGATTAAAAGAACAGTCAAGCCATTTTAAATGGATTAATGTCGTTAAATTATTTATACTTTTTAGATAATTATGAGACAAGTTTAGTTGAACTAAAACACTACCCTTTTCCACAATTACTTGAGATATTTGATTAAATGATCCATCGAAATATTTCAAACGTTTATTGGCATAGAAAGTGTTTGTACTTAAATTACTTTGTTTGAGAATTTCCGAATTTAATTTTATCATATCCAAATTTCGAATCGGATTATTTGATATATCGAACAAATCAATCTCATAAATGTTGCGAAAAAACTTATCATTATCACTAATATTAATAATTTTATTATTTGCCAAAGTAAGTTCATTTAGTGTTAATATTACAAAAATGTCATTATCAATAAACTCAATATTGTTGTTATCCAAATGTAATATTTCTAAATAATTATGATCGAATGTTCCTTTTTCCAAAATATTAATGTTATTGTGCGATAGTATTAACTTATTCAAATTGACAATTCCACTGAAACCTTTTACTGCAATTTTCGATATTAAATTATGCGCTAAATCAATCACTTTTAAATTTGTTGCGTACGCAAATGTTAGCGCACTTATTATTTCGATATTATTATATGATAAATTTAGTGTTACTAAATTATCGGCATTGAAAAAATCATTTCTAGACACACTATTTATACTACAATTGGTCACACTGAAATTGTTCAGATTTTTAAAAATTTCAAAAATCTTAAATGGTATCGATCGTAGAATGCTATCGTAAAATTGAAAGATCCTTAAATCATTATCATAGAATATGTTAAAGGCTATGGCTTCGTCAATATTCAATGTAAGATTTCCTATCACACCTTCAGAATATCCTGTGCTATATTCGATTGATCTTGAGCTTGTTTGAATTGCAGGCACAATAAGACAACTAATGGCAAATCCGATTATTCTGGAAAATATACAAAAATTATTAATTTATTAATTATCGATTGTTAAATTAACAAAAAAAAAAAATTATTACAAAAAAATCATTTTAAACATGATTTTTGTATCCTGACGACCAATCAACTTAACAGTAACACTTTGCTTTTATAACTAAAATTGTCTTAAAAATTGTTATTTATCAGATTTAGTCAGTGGTCGAATGAATCATTTTGTATCGAATAGCGAAGGGACCATAGGGTGTAAATGTAAATTATATTGAAAAAATAAATAAATATAATAATATGTATAGGCAAGTAAAAAAAAAATCAATATTGCTACTGTGCAAAATTAAATATCAGTACAGTAACTATTCGAAAATTTAACCGTTCACGCCAATTTTTGGCACTTTGCTTTAGTCATCTAAAAACAGTGCAGTGAATCCTACTTTGTGCGTGTGTATTGAGTATGTCACGTGTATCAATAACCCTAATCTCAACAAATATTTCTACTACCATATCCAGTTTTATTCAAAATAAAAAAAATGCTTATTTATTGTGGTTATAATTTGGCCAGCCCTGATTTACAAATTATACATAATAATGTGCCGAATTAAAGATTTTTGTATTCGCATAGATTTGATTGCATAAAAATCGAAAAATTTCAAATTTCTCTAAAAAAAAAAACCAATAATTTAAATAAGCATTTTAGACGACCCTGATTTTCTACAAACACTATACAGATGTAGGTTCTATAGGGGTTAACGACCATTTAAAAAATTCTGAGTCCATTATACGCTTTCAAAAGTAAAAACTCGCTGCATTTTCCTTTTTTGCTCCCCAATAAAAAAATAGGGGGAGTTTTTGTTTAAAAAAGGGGGGGTGGGAGGGGAAAGGGGGGGGGGGGGGGGGGGGGGAAAGGTAGGGAAAAGTGGGGGAGCGTATGGAAATGTTAGGGACAGGTTTGAAAAATGAAGGGAAGAGTAGTTTTATGTGGAAGCACCTTAGTTTTACATAGCAGCCTTTTTTCCAAATTCATATAAGATATGTGAAAAAACATTCTATATAGTAATTTGGTATGGGTAGTCTAATAAGGGTTAATTACCATTTACAAATTTTGATTCTATTTTATGCATTTCCAAGCACAAGACCCTTCTGCATTTTTTCTTTTTTTTTCCAAATTTATATTAGAAATTGGAGAAAATGGCTATTTTAAAGTAATTTTATTTGGATGGGGTTCTATAAGGGTTAATGAGGGGTCAAAAATTATGACCGCTTATTATGCCGTATAAAAACTATTTTTGTTTTATGCAATCTTTTCGATATTCTTTCATTTAGCGAGAGAAAAATCGAAAAAAACACATTTTTTTACAAAGAATTTGTAAAAAAAGGGGGTCAAAGAGATGGGGGAGGATTATGCTGATTTTCAATACCAGCATTTTTAAGTTATCATATTATTGAGCTATAGTGAATGATCACAGACAAGAAAATTTTTCTATTTTTTCATGAAACGTGAGGAAAACACAGAAAAAAATGTTTCCGAAATGTCCTTCCGCTTATATATTTCATATAAAAGTTGTGGAAGCATTTATAGCGTGTTAGAACTTTTTCCACGTTTTGCATTTTGATTTTTCCTATGCAAGGTTTATAGGTGTGCTTGTCTAACCTTTGCAGGAGCATTATTAATCCAATCGTCTTAGGATAATTAAAATTAAAATAAGAAAATAATAAAACGAAAGATAATTTTAGGGGTTAACCCAACATGTCTACTATTTCTACAAAAAATGGTTGAGATTTTAACTTATTTCATCTAATGGTGTTTTTTTTAAACTGTCATATTTTGAATTTGCAGCATTTTTTTGACAAATAACGTGACTATATTAACTCTAAAGGCTATAAATTTTCAACAAGAAATAAAAATTCAACGAAATTTGTTTAGAGAGTCATTCTTTTTATATTCTTAATTTGCTATAAGAACTTTTTAAATTTAACCCTTTAAAAATAGTGGTTTTTTGTAAACCTAGTTGTTTCGCCAATTTTACGAATGATAAAAGTTTTCAAATGTACGGAAATATTTTTGAATTACCCTATACCGCCTATGATTATTTATAATAATGTAATACGAGATATAAACAAATTTCGATGAGCAAACTAAAAATTATCAAAATCCTGAATTTATAAATAAACGATAAACGGACAAAAAAATCCATTATTTTGATTATTATAGCCAATTTAAAAATTAATTGAATGTAGAATAAATTATAGAATATACGATAGAAGAGTATAGAATAGAATATAATATAGAATAGAGAATAGAATATAGAATAGAATAAAGAATAGAATATAGAATAGAATATAATATAAAATAGAAAATAGAATAGAATATAATATAAAATAGAATATAGAATGGAATATAGAATAGAATATAGAATAGTGAATAGAATAGTGAATAGAATATAGAATGGAATATAGAATAGAATATAGAATAGAATATAGAATAGTGAATAGAATAGTGAATAGAATATAGAATAGAATAGAGAACAGAATATAGAAAAGAATATAGAATAGAATATAGAATAGTATATAGAATAGAATATAGAATAGAATATAGAATATAGAATAAAATATAAAATAGTATATAGAATAGAATATAGAATAAAATATAGAATAGAATATAGAATAGTGAATAGAATATAGAATAGAATATAGAATAGAGAATAGAGAATAGAATATTATTGTAGACAAGTTTTAGCTACAGTACCTACTCGATAATTGCACTGATATAAAACAGGCCCATGTGCAACTATCGACAAAAAAAATTTAATTATTTTACATACATTGATAATGACAACATAAATTACAAAAATAAATTCCAAAAATAATGAAAAATTCTATGATTTGAAAGAAGTAAAAAAGAAGAAATTGAAAAAATGACGGATCAATATTGAAAGTTTCGTTGACATTCGGTAATTGAACCATTTTGCGTAACTTTTGTACATTTTGGTGCAATTATTGAGTATACAATGTAATATATTTTGGTTGTTGCAATTAGCAACAGAAATGCAATTACTGGATAGTGCAATTATCGAGTAGGTACTGTATTATCTAATTTTTCCCGGTTGGTTCCGAATGTCGTAAATTTAACTGATTTCTATACCACAAAATCTTTATACTGAATTATGTACATAAGTATTGCACAGGCAGAACCAATCCGGTACAATGACGACCAAATTAAGCAATTAAGTCCTTGGTTTCTTTATCATTCAATCGATTAATATTTCCTGCACTAAACAGACTTGGCACTTGCAGAGTAATTTTGATAAAGGAAACTGAAGGTCCTGGATCAATGGCCAGATCAACTTATTTAAAAAAAAAATTTTGGGATGACAGGTAGATAATTGGACAGCCTAACTAATTTCCATTTTACTCCTTTTTGTCATTGCGAATGGTTCTATATGTGCTTAGTATGAGATATTATGTAGATGTGGGAATGTAACTACCCCACTATACAATCAAGGCTACGTGTATTGTACCAATTGATACCATCCTCTGTCAGATTGTTTGATCGATAAAATTTGGCAAATATGGAACAATAAATAACTGAATAAAATATATTCCTGGATAGCATTATGATCTTTAATTGTATTAATTTCATACTGATTTGACAAAACTATAAATATAAATTAGTGTCACGTCATGAAAAAAAGCCCAAACATCACTGTTCGTCTAATCAAGGTCCGCATCCCGTGATTGGGCTGTTGATGTTTGTGGCAGATCATCCTCTTCCATTCCTTGAAACAATTGATTTATTAAATCACCAAATAGACCGGCATTATTGCGTACCGGTGCAGCTGGTGCACCAAAAAATATTACACCAATTTTTTGCAAATATTTATCGTATGACGGATCACGTTCTATTGACATTTTATATAAATCGCACAATGTCTTGAAAACGCCTAATTTTCCAGTTTCAATTGATTTCAATAGAAAATAGACGAAATTCAGTAAAGGCATTAAAAAGGGCGGTTCACAACATGCTATTTTTGGATGGTATTTTGTGTACGTTTCAAATGTTTGAACGGCTGACGTTTTTTCTTTTAAACACAATTGCTGTAGGACAACCTGAGCGATAAACAGATCCGTTTCGCTGGGAAATCCTTTTGTTTGACTTAGTTGTATAAGCATTTGGCCACAGCCGGATCCATCTCTTGATAGAAGAAAATGATGTCGTGCCTGTTCTAAATTACCTTCGGTCCACATTATTTGTGCTAGTAATTTGTGCATAGTTGGATGTCCCATTTTATTTTTGGAAACATCACTGCTCCATTTGACCGATTTAACCTAGAACATTATTGAAAAATCACAATCCCAATGTTAAGGATTTTTTTTTTCGGAATATTTACCAGTAACGTTTCCCTTTCAACAACATTTGCACTAATTTTACTAATTAGTAAACTTAACCGCTGAATCCATATATCATAATCGGCGATATTTCCCTTTTCCAATGTGTCCACCACAAGCAATCCCAAATCAGCACCGCTGCTGTATTGTTCATTATTCAGAAATTTAACTGCACCTTTGTATAAAAAGTCTAAACACTCGGCGTATCGTTTCTGTGATAAATAACGAAAATACAATGTTCTGTACATTTGATGAGCCTCATAGTAGTTGCCCGACTCTACGGATGCTTCCAATTTGGCAAGTACTCTAGACACACCGCGACTAGTTTTTGCATCAGCCATTATTGTGAAATGTTATTGTTTTAATCGGTTTGAAATGTTTTTCACAATCAGCACATAGTAGTTTTTTTAGAAAATTGGGAAAATTCGAGAAATGCACACATAAAATACGTCAAATTGAAATTATACAAAAATTATATATTTTTTTTCCTACTGTCATCAACCCATATGAGAGAGAACTTTGCAAGAGCTCTCTATTGTCTCTCTCGGTCCCAGTTTCGATAACGACACCGTTCAATAAGGTATGAGGTATTCAGTTGTCAAACAATGCCAAATATTTTTGTTGGATTCAACATCGATGTATATTCTTGTGATAATAATAATAATTTTTAATATATATATATATATATTTGTCAGAAAATAAACGTGCAGCCATTTTATAACTATTCATCATTCACATACAGAAAGCGAATAGACCCACAATTATAACAGTTCTAAGATGTCAATGGTGTGGTGAAATTTTTTTTATCCTTTCAAAACAAAAATATTTGTAATTTGTGAAGAAGAAAATTATTTGTAATTAAAAATGGAAGTATTTCAAACGGATAAATACTATATATTTGTGAAAAAAGAAAAGAGTTTGTGGTGGAATCGATTAACTTCCGAATTTTCCGTAAAAGCAGGTAAATGCATTTGAAATTCGATCCGATAAAGGAAAATGTTTTTCCCAATTATTTTCTATATCAAAAGGGGTTGGGCTCATAAATATTTTTTTTCCTTTTCATTTATAGGATGGGATTTATCATCAGTCGATGATATTGAATGTATTGGCATTACACAGGGAATTGTTGGTGTAATTTCTCTTCCCGGAGTGTATGACCCACATTTGATTACTATTAGGGAGGCAACACCAGTTGGCGTACTGTATCCACCAAATCTTGTCTATAAAATAAAAAGTATTTGTATGCTTAGCAATGATGAAGCAGATTCACAGCTTATTTCATGTCCACGGCACAAAACAGCAATGTAACGTTGTGGTGATGGTTAAAGGTGGCTGGATTTGTAAATGAATTTGGTTTTTTTTTTAATTATAGGTCACAAAATGTTAGCAACACAGCAGCGTCAGCCTCAAAATCTCGATTATTTGATGGTTCACAAATTGTAAACAAGACAATATGGGGTGCTGTTAAAAGTGCTGGCAGCACCATTAAAAATACAACACAACAAGCGGCCGCATTAGCTTCGAATCAAATGAGATCGAGCGTTGGCATAAAAGATCCAACACGCATTGAGAAACGAATTACAGATGAATTGCACAAAATGTTCGATGATGCCGATAGTTTTTACTATTGCTTGGATGCAGATATTACAAATAATTTACAGAGACGTTCCGATAGTAGCCATGATGAACGTTTTTTTTGGAATAAATATATGCTCAAAGATATTTTTGAACTTAATGTAAGGATCAGGCTTAAGTTGTGCCATTCCTGACAATATTCCTAAATTTAAATTTTGTAGGATAAAACTTGGATACTGCCGATAATTCAAGGTTTTGTACAGGTTGAACAGTGTGTTATTGGAAATGAGTGCTTTACATTGTCTCTGGTTTCAAGACGATCACGACACAGAGCTGGAACAAGGTAAACTAGTTGATGTTGTACTATAGTAGTCAATGAATAATGTAAAATTCGCCAAAAACCATCAAATCAAATTATGACGGAAATTCTTTTCTCCAACTCGATACAAGATGATCGATCACTCGTACTTTTAATATGATGACAATGTTGCTACAACAATAACATCATGATATCCTTCCTTCATCTCTGCAGAAATTCAAACAATCCTTATTTCAGATACAAACGTCGTGGTGTGGACGATGACGGAAATTGTGCTAACTACGTTGAAACCGAACAAATTTTATCATTTCGACAACATCAAATGGCATTCACACAGGTCCGAGGTTCTGTACCAGTATACTGGAGTCAACCAGGTTACAAATACCGTCCACCACCTAGATTGGATAAAGGTTTATCTTTACAATACTACATTGAGTAGATAATTTTTGTTTTATCATTTCCTATTCATTTCACAGAGGAAACTGACACACAATTAGCATTCGAAAAGCATTTCAACACTGAATTGGAAATATACGATTCAGTGGGCATTATTAATCTGGTGGAACAGAGCGGCAAGGAAAAAGTAATTTTCGACGCATATGGCAATCACATTATGTTGTACAATAGTGACAAATTGATTTATGTTACATTTGATTTTCATGACTATTGGTAAGTTAGTTCGATTGAGCGATTGTGTATAAAGTAAAGGAAAATTGTTTAATTTTTTTTAGTCGTGGCATGCGTTTTGAAAATGTATCCGCACTAATTGAAGCTCTGGCACCGGAAGCCGGTGCTATGGGTTTCCATTGGAAAGACTCAAAGGGATCAATTTGCAATCAGAAATCGGTATTTCGGGTAAATTGCATGGATTGTCTGGATCGTACGAATGTTGTACAAACGGCCATTGGCAAAGCGGTCTTGGAGTCACAATTGGTTAAATTAGGTTTGGCTCCGCCATATTCACCGGTTCCAGAACAATTGAAATCGCCATTTATGATTTTGTGGGCAAATAATGGCGATATTATAAGTCGACAGTATGCCGGTACGAATGCTTTGAAGGTAAACAAAAACCCTCTGGGAAATTGGGATGTTACATGATTGATGATGGTTCTATTGATTTTTAGGGCGACTATACTCGAACAGGTGAAAGAAAATTGGCTGGTATGGTTAAAGATGGAATGAACTCGGCAAATCGGTAAGATTGTGATTCAATGTTTCACTTGTAATTTGTTATCAAATAATTGAAAATGTTCAGAAAAATGTTCACATGAATCGGAATGCAAAGTAGGGTTAGTAAAAAGGTTGGAAAAATATTAGGGGAAGGGTAGGGGCGTGGTAGTTTAATACGGAAGCCGTGTTAGCTTTACTTAGCTAGTCTTTTTTTTAGCAGCACCTATTTTCTTCTATATCTAGAAAACTACACTGGAAATTTTCAATTAAATTTAATTATCTAACAGTTACATCATACAACATTTCGTTGATACATTTCGTCAAGGCATTATCGATTTGACACAGGGCCACCTCATCCATTACTCTGACCTTCAGGAGGATGATGTTGTCAATACATGTGTAGCAATGGCCGAAACCGTTTTGATACCAAAAATACCGGCACCATCACGTGGCTACTACACATATGGTGTACTAAGCAATGAAATGCAACTGGCCGAAGATCTCATTTGTTTTACAAGGTCCGCGTGTGATAATATCAATTACAAAAAAAAAAAAACATTTTAAAAATTTTTATTTTACCAACATTTTTAACATTCAATTTTTCGTTTCTAATTTTAGTTACTATTTGGCTCGATTTAAAGATGCCTATCGTCAAGCAACGGTTGATCTTATGCTCGGTAATCATGTGTCGGCGGAATCACTAAACGCTCTCGGTGGCCAAGCTGTACCGGACGAAAATGATGCTTTGGAAGGTGCCGAACATGCACGACTTCTTGTAGAGGATTGTCGACGACTTCTACTCGGTTCGGCACAATATCCAATCGGATCTTGGGGTTTAATTGATGGTGATCCAAAGTATGATATATTTTTTTTTTAAAAATAGTTTGTTTTCCCGAAACGTATAACGAACGCTAAATGGTTTCATTTTTAGCACTGGCGATCCCAATGAAACGGAAGTCGATAGCATTTTACTGTTGACCGATGAATGTTATTTGGTTGCCGAATACGATTCGCATTTGGACAAAATTATCCGTTTCGAAAAAGTTCCTCTGTCAAATATCACATTGATCGAATTCGGATCATTTCAGCAAACGAAAATGTTCCAAGGAGCTGTAGCACAGCATCTGTGCATTCGTTTGAATTATATGGTCGATGGTGTTGATGGATATTTTCATATGTTCCGGTCACCAAATATCCGTTTTTTCAATAATGTTGCGGTTGTTATAAAAACCCAGGAAGAGGTTATGGGTACGGTGGACGGTCAATCCGCAGTGGCGGCTCGCATCATAATGGCACTATTAAAAAAAAATTGGTCGTTCTTCGAACATCTTGGCCGTTTTTTCAGTGGTTTCTTTAAAAAGTGACTCAATTTTGAACTGCCATAATGATGAGAACAATAATTCTCACGAGCCGCCACTGGCTATGAGAAAGAAAAAAAAACCCTAATATTCTCTATTTTTAGAATCTCTTATGGCGATTGTTGAATTTTTTCGCATTTCTCTTGAACATCGTGGCCGAAGTGATGTGAAAATTCTATCTGGTGGTATGTTGCAACGCCGAAAAAGCAGAACACCCTATTTAGATTTGCCAAAGGTATTTATTCCATTTATCAAATTAACTAAGAAATTCCTAAAAAAAAAATGATTTGGCGCTTACAGCAAGGCATTCCCAGAAATCTATCCGAATCTCAATTGCTTCAAATTGGTTCAAAAGCGTTAAGTAATGTGGCCGGTCAATTCTCAAAATTGGGCCAAACTCTAAATCCGAAAATTCGTACCGGCAAGAAAATCAACAATTCTCATGTTGTCTACAATCCATCAAGTAACATTCACGATCCAAGCATTGAGAAGACAATCGATAAAACATTATTTACCGTTGGCAAACACGATAAACAAAACGAAGAGTCTAGTTCAGATTCCGAGGACATCGAATGCAGTATTTACGAACCGGATGTCACCGATCTAGTGCAAACAAATCCAATTTATAACGAACCGACATTTTTGCCCAGTGTCGGTATTGTTATGGGATCCAATGAGACGACGACCACCGCATTGAATAAACTTGAAAATAAAGATAGTATTGCAAAGATGTCCGCCGATGTGAGTGCCATGTCAATATCATCGGTTACCGATCATGTTATAATGCCGGCTGGTATGTTGGAAAATGCATCGCCGATACGGGCCAGAAGTCCGGCACCGGAAATTCGTGTACAAAATATGGCGGACAATGAAAATTTGGTGAAAACGAGCGGACAACATTTTAGCCATAGTTCGAGTGAAATGAGAACAGAGTCAAGTGAAATGAGGTAATTTTTGAATTGTTATTTTGGCACACATTTATTCCCTTCAAAATAAAAAGTTGTCCAGGCTCCATTGTAAATTTTCTCATGTGTTCCATAAAAGAATTCGCGTCAGAACTCAAATAAAAAAAATAATCCAAATTTATTTAGTGCAGTAGCAAAATTACCCTGACACAATTTACTAGAACCAGAACAGCCTTGTTGCATTGTAATGCTCAGAGTTTGGGCGATACTGAATTATGCTGCAGTAAATTTGTGTCATGTTAATTGTTAATTAAAATAATTTTTTAATTGCCGATAAGGGAAATTGGTGCTGACCACAAAACAATTTTCTTTCCTAACTTTTAGAGTGGCCTACTCAAATTAATTTGTGCTTCTTATTGTCGATTCAGAATTGACTTCCATTTTGTTCGCCTCTGCCGAATTTGCTCTTTATTAACCGTAATGATTTAAGCTAATCGACATAGTATCAGATGTTGAGATTTTATTTAACATTTGGGATTTTATAAATTTTTACTTTTAACCAATTCACAAAATATATTAAAAAAAAAATTAAAAAATTTCAGATCCCCATCACATCAAAGAGATTTATCATTAAATCTTAGCAGTTCTCAAAGTGAAAATGCATTAAAGCAACTAAAAACACTGACAAGTCCCCTATCCAAATTAGCCAAAGGAATGCAAAATTTTGGCATGAATTTGGATCCAAGAAAAATGACCGTTCGGGTATGTGTACAAATATATACAAAAAATTATCTTGAGATTATCTATCGATTGTTTCCTTATTTTCACCAGTCACCGGTAGCTCTGCAGCCGGAGGAACCGATGGAATCGGAAAGTCAAAAATTACAAGAAAAATGGGACGCAGCAAAGTGTAAAACTAAATTAATTGCTTTGTAAGGTAAGTTGTAGCCATTTTTTTTTTTTTTTAAATTTTTGTTATTATTATTATTATCATATTAGATACGTATCCATATTTATACGTAGGTATTATAGATAAAATAACATAAATATTAAGTTTATTAGAGACAAATTCCAAAGCACAAATGCTTATGTAATGGGAACAAATCAATAATAGCAAATTCCCTTAACATATTTTGCAAAAAAAATTTTATCGAGTTTTAGACCAATATTTTTACTAAAGCGATTAATTGTCGTTGTTATTGCGAGATAATTTTTGTTTCGTGATGTCTTTAGACATTACGAACAAATAAATATATTGAATTTACTACATTTTAAAGTACAATCTAAGTGCATGTTTTCCTAATTATGTTGTTGAACAAATTTTTTTTTTTTTTGTATTTATGGAGTCGATGTATGAATTTATTTTTCGATTTTAAATTGGAATGTTAGACCAAAAAAAAAACAAATATTCAGCGATGTAAATGCCACTTAATACTTATTAATAAATTTTAAATTGGGATGTTGAAACAAAAAAAAAAAAAAAATCTCAGAGGTGTGGACGCGACTTAATACTTATTAATACATTTTAAATTGGGATGTTGAACCAAAAAAAAAAAAAATTCTCAGAGGTGTGGACGCCACTTAATATTTATGAATAAATTTTAAATTGGAATCTTGGACGAAAACAAAATTCTCAGAGTTGTAGACGCCACTTAACATTTATGAATAAATTTTACATTGGGATGCTGAACAAAAAAAAATATTTAAAGGTGTGGACGCCACTTAATATTTATTATTAAATTTTAAATTGGAATGTTGGACCAAAAGAAAATACTCAGAGATGTGGACGCCACTTATGAATAAATTTTTGGAGAATCCGGACGATTTTTCGTAAGAGCATTTAACATCGTAAATCAGTTTATCGTCAAGGAATTTGTCTTCGGTAGGAATTTATCGTAACATTTATTTTTTGCTTCTTTTAAATGTCGAATAGAATTTTAGATCGTAGTATTAATTTTTTTTTCAAACAATTGTTAGTCAAATTCACATCAGGCGGCGTATAGTTCTTAGACGATACATTTCTGTTATGGCTTACGATAAATTGTCCTTATTTCAAAATAATTATAATTTAAGCGAGCAAATACTAAACAAATTCGTAAAATTACCGAATTTAAAAATTATCCTAATTAAAAAAAAAAAGAAAAAATTCATACTCGACATATTTATTGCTATATTAATAATTCTTATGAAATTTTATCTAATTTTGATGTACAAAAGAAAAGAACAAAAACGATCTCTTATTAGTTAGACATTTACATAGAGGCTTCTTATTACTGTTGAATTGTAACGTGCGTTGCGTGTATTAACCCCCCCCCCTTTTAATGCCTGCCTGTTAATGTTTTAAGTCATGTTTTGTTGAAAAGTTATTTTTTATGCCATTCAAATTATACCGACTTCTTTATTATACACTGTTAGAAATCGTGCAGTGTAAAAAAAAGCTTTAGTTGCAACAAAAAATGTTTTTTAATTTATTATTTTTCATTCAATTTTTATATTTTAATGAGACTTCTAAAGAACTTTTTTAGATGCAAATAATTTTTGGAAAAAGTCTTCGTCCATAAAACTAAATTTAAAAAAAAATATTAATCATGAACATCATCAAGTAAAATTTTTTTTTTAGTTATTTCTAATTGACGTTGAACATACCTCTTTTTAGCAATTTTTTATGATTTTTAATTATATAAATTAAGAATTTTACCATTACGCGGCGCTTCCATACTTCTATTTGTGTTCTCACTCCTTATCATCATCATCGCCACTATCATTCAGCTATTTCTCATTCCACTAGACTAAGAAGAACAGAAATCAGTCACTGTGAGTCTATCACCTAAAACAACTTTGCGTCTATTACATAAAACAACTTTGACATTTAACAAATTATACATTTTAACAAATCTGCTACACAAATTTGTAAAAAAATTTCGTATCGTCGTTCACCACTATTAAAAACGGCATTAAACTGAAAATATCTCTTCTTTACCGACTATATTTCTCATTGTTATCTGTCAAATATCATTTTCCATCTTTGTTGGTGAAAAATTTAATTAAAATTGTAATTACAATTTATATTTATAATATTTACTTACATTTTGTCACTATAAAAATTTTCACTTGGCGGAACAACAAAATGGCGCATATCGACAAATTTGCCAATGTGGCAGTAACTCAATAGTTACCGACAAATCAACAAATTTGTTAGAAAAGTAGAGTGATTAGCAACAAATTTGTGATAGACAATACGAACTCAAAAAATTTGATGAAGAAAATTGCCGATTGGTGATATGGGATAGACCCACTGGTCTTCTTATTATAAATTCATACTCAAATTCATTTGACATTCTGCCCCCAAAAAGTGTACGTTCATTTTCCTTCTCCCTTACCATAAAATAGTTGTTAGTTACTAACTCTGTCGGGCATTTCAAGCCTAACGTCACATTTTAAAAAAAATATCTCGATTTTGATGTTTTCTGTCTAATTACTAGAAATATGGAAATATTTCTTTGCATATTCCAAATGTATGTCAAATTTGCAATGCGCATGTCTTTGTAGAGTGAACTTTTTATGTTTTAAGTGCTAACATTCTAACTGTTTCTTCAAAATGTGCTTTGCAGATGTTAGAATTTATCTTAAATTATTCTATACTCTAAAAAGATGGTTCACAGCAAATTGAACCTAATTCAGAACAATAAATATTGACAATACCAGACTTGACGATCATCATCACGTCCGGGGTTCCTCGGAGAAACATGAGCAAAAATTTTGCCCACAAACAGCCGCCATCTAATATGATTTCTTCCCAAAGCTTTGGCTTTGTTCCATATTTTAGCATTTGTCCTGGCTTCAAGTTACTTGCGGATTCCAATCTAGCGCCTGTCATGTTATATTGGCTGCCGGTCTTCTAAAGGTGTGATCGATCCAGTTCGATTTTCTTTGTTTGATGGTCATATCAATACGTTTCACGTTTCTCAGACTCCAAAGTATCTGATTTGTTATTCTGTCGGTCCATACTATGGCAAGAATTCGGCGGTGACATCGTTTAAAGAAAACTTGGATTTTTTTTTCTGACAAATATTTGATGGCTCAAAATTATCCTTAACATGCTATATTGGCTCTTAAACTTGAGTACCGTCAAATTTTATCAAGTTATCATCTAAATAACTGGAATTTGATCACATTTGATCGAGTACTATCGAAATCGTTTGAAACGTAATGTTTTTATGTCCTGCGGTAATGGATGGATTGGCGAAATCTATCTAAACAACTGTGTAGAAGATCCAGTTATAGATTTAGAAAGAAATAACTAGTTAGGAATAAAGTAAAAAATATCGCAACATTCTCTTATTACTCCCTCATCTCTATTATTTTTCCTCTCATTTGTTTCCTATGCCATATCACCAAAAAAAAAATGCTAATCCAATATTCACAATCATCTGAATGAAGTTGCTTTCATTCACACTATCGGCTAGCATCCCGTTTAGAATACACCTAAATCTAAAAAAAAAATGTACCTATCGCTATTGAATCGATACTAAACCTAAACTAAACTACATTCCTCTCAGAGCCAGAGTTAAATGTTATGCGTCCCCGTTGGAAAAATATATCGTCGATTAGGCATTAATCGTTCCAATAACGAATCTCTTGCGAAATTCTATCGTACTTAAATCGAATAGCAATAATTTTTCGGCCAATAAATCCTTTTAGCAAATTAAAATTCTTTTTGGATTATGGGACGAGTGATTAATCGACAATATTTTTTTTTTAAAGCGCATTTTGAACATGCGAATAAAATTTTTATTTTTGTCAATTGTATGCATCTTGCTGCTTATGTGTTTTTTTCTTCTTCTTTTTTATGTTCTAAATATTATATGAAAGAACCGGAGCCCTGACTTTTCTTAATGCAAAAATATTTAAAAAAAAAACGAAATTATGCCAACGTACAAATAAGCTTGCTATTAAATATGAAAAAAAAAGAATGCCAATGCTATAACTTAAATAACAGTATTTTCTGATTGTTTTTCCTACCCTATATGAATAAAAAAATTCAATTACTATTAATAATTTTAAGGAACAAGTTATTGGCAAGTAAAAAATTATGTACCAAAGTCAATTACAGTAGATGAACGTTGCAAACAAATATTATTAGAAAATATTGAGAAAAACAAAAAAAAAAGTTTTTATTGAAACAAATTGTGTAGTTGCTTAGATTAATAATTATTATTGTGATTTAAAACTTATGAATAATAATTATATTATATTATTATTAAATATTACAGAAAATTATAAATTCATTGCTTTTAATTCATCAATAACGCCATTGGCCCCCATCGGTATGTACAGTTGATGGGCAACTGGTGTAGCTGTCAACAATGATAGTTTTATAGTTTTAATACATAATGCCTACACAAAACAACACTACCGGAACGATGTAAACGAAAATGCCAAGGCGTTGCTAACTCAGTGAACAATCGAATCATCTACATCGATCTATATAAAAAAAAATCTGAACGGTTAACGCAAAAATGTTGTACGATCTCGCGATAGGTGCTGTCAAACAGTTGAACAGCTTTGGTACTTATCAATATCGTCGTATCTGGTGTATATAATATCGTCAGGAACTCACTTATCAGCTGTTTATAATTGGAAATGGGTTTTGGTTGTCTTCACAACTGTTTGCCAATCTCTGACAATCCTTAGTCAGTTTTTTTTTTCAATTTTCGACACTAAAATGTTTGTAGATCTTCAATGGATTGAATCGAACTATCTTTTTCGGCCCCCTCCTCTTGCATATATTCCTACACCTATTCTATTAAACACTCTTAACTATTGAATCATCAATATGAGTTTTCATCTGAGTTTGTTTGACTTAATTGCACCCAACGACCGATTTTGCACTCACCCGAGTTCATTGTTCTATAATTCCCTATATGTTTTCTTGCTGTTCTTATTGAATGTTAGATCTTTCGTTCAACATATTCCCATTCTGACTGTTGGTCGAGCCCAGATCAAGAGGTGTCCAAATTGAACAATTCACTTTTAGATACAATTTTCTCTTTCTTTTTCTTTTATTCTTCTCCTCTAATCGTTTGGGAAAAATTTCGGTATGCGAATTCGCTTTGTCAAGATTTCGGTATATTTCAGTGGCGAAGCGTATGAATTATTGATCTCATCATCATGAGCCTATTTTTTTAAAAAAATTTGTCATTTTGATGAAAGAAACCGAAAAATAATTTGTTGAGGCACATCTTGACTGTTTTTTCGGCGGTTTTTCAAAAAGTGACACAATTTTGAACTTTCTTAATATGGGATCAATAATTCTCACGCTTCGCCACTGGCATATTTGTGTGTAACCAAATGCCGGTACTTTACCGGTACATGTCATTGGAACTTCTATAGCCATTTTAAATGGCCACTGAGTATTGAACAAAATACCGAAAACTAACATTAAATTAACAATCATGATTTGAACCGTTCGTTTAAACTAACAAAACTAACAAAATCTAAACAGACTAGAAAAACATAATTAAAAAGTCTGGAGTTCGAAAAAAAAAAAAAATTATTATAAAACCTCAGCTTTTTAACTTTTATTTATTTTTTTTTTATTCCTCTATTTACATCAATTTGAAACTAATTTCCAAAGTAAACATGGCAATAATACACATCGCCGTACAACCCGCGCCACCCTTCCTTTCAAATAATATCATAAATTGCAAATATACCCCCAGAGAGAAAAAGAATCAGTGTGAGAGGGAGCGAAAGAGACCAGAGGGATAGAAATGGTAAAAAAATGAAGCGAAACAGCATGAAGAAGTGCTTTAGCTTTAGAAAACGTTCATGATATTAATATTATGATTTGATTAACATTAACTTGTAATGAAATTTGTTTGAGAATATTATTTGCACCCTTTAATATCATAAATGAGGGTAGGAGGAGGGTATGTAGTTATTTACACAATATGTGCTGAGTTGGATTTTTTTTTTTTTTTTAAATTTAAAAAATTACTTATAAATAATACGAGTGGGATTCATTTTAAGTGAGCAAATATTAAATTATTGGTAATAAGTTGGTATTTATGTACTGTACCTATACATACATATGTATATGACATGTATGTATATTTATGTACAAATATATATTGACCACACTTTGAAATGGTTTTGTATATTTGGGGGTTATTATTTAAATACAAGGTGTACAAGGAAAATGCCACACCTTGTGGTTACCTATTGTTCCTGTTGCTTTGTGGTTATTTTATAGCCGGATGTATCTTCATTAGTGAGTTAATTATGTATGGGGTATTCTAATGGAAATTCTATTGATGTAAAATGTCACCTTAAATTTAATACATATTATTTAGAAATTTCGAAAAGCTAAGATACACCTGATGTGATAGGTCAATCATTGACAAATGATTAACAAAGGCTACAGTCTTTTATCGAGAAAAAAAGCCTTAGATTCGTTTTATATATTCTAGATCGAAGCCTTCTATTTAGATGGGTCTTCTTTTCGGAAAAATATTTTCATTTTCAAAATTTATGATTTTTTTCGCTCTCTCATTGACAAGGCAGGCCTAGGAGGCTTTTTTTCGGAGGGAAGCCTGTATAGCCGGCTTTTTTTTCGGAGGGAAGACTGTAGACCGTCGATTTAGATGAGTCTTCTATTCGAAAATTATTTTCATTTTCAAAATTATGATTTTTTTCGCTCTCTCGATTACAAGACCTAGGGGTTTTTTTTCGGAGGGACGACTGCAGGTCTTCTACTTAGATGGGTATTCTGTTCAAAAATTATTTTCATTTTCAAAATCATGTTTTTTTTTGTTTTCGATTACAAGGCCTAATGCTTTTTTTCGGAGAGAAGGCTTGTAGGCCATATATTTAGAAAAAAATTTCGTTTTCACAATATTTATACATTTTTTTTTCGTTCTCTCAAATACAAGACATAGGGCTTCAAAGGAAGACTAGCCCTCTTTCTTTAAGGACAGCCTATGTTCTAGGAATTTGTTTATTATTTCGGTATATTCCGTTTGCATTTTCTTGCTGTAAGAAATTTCCGCTACTAAGAAATTTAATAATGAATGGAAATTTCGTATTCAATAACTGCTGGTTAACTATTGTGTCTACTTAAAATATTTTGGTACATGGTAGAAAAATCTAGTTATCTATTCACTCCTAAAAACACCATACCTACTACAAATACCTAATCCAAATTTTAAGGTATAAGAAGAAGAAAACTCATAAACACAAAACAAAATAGATTTTCAATTTGATTCCCATATCTAAACGCAACTCAGAAAATAACAACAACAACACATTACTCGACCGATCATACACATACCCTACACCTCCATAATATACTATACCTTCGTCCTTTTATAGTAGGTACCAATATAAAAGCATTCTCACCCACACTCTCCCCCAAAAACCACCCATTCCACATTGATAATCGTGTTCTCGTTCAGTTTTCCATTTTCTTATCCACCAATCGTACCAATTTAGGATCTCTGTGGCTAAGAAGGCGTGTAATTGAACATTCAAAAAGTCTCCACTCTTGAATGAAGATGTCTTAGAAACCGATTAGTCCTTAAATAAGGGATATTGTTAGATAAATGGATACACCGTTTTGGTAAAATAAAATCAATCATTGTCGCCGGTATAATATGGAATAAATTTTACTACGAGGCATTTGGTTTTTTTTTTTTGTTTTTTTTCTTCCTATAATTATTTTCTAATTTTTCTTAAAACGTTTCTTAATTATCTTTTCTCTTTTGGAATTAATGCTAATTTGATGGACACGAATTGAACAAACATAATTAAAAATCAAAAAGCACATTTTAAATTGCCAGAAGAAGGTAAAAGCTTTTAATGGAAATACTTATCCCCTTTTTCTTTTTAGTGGCATCGTTATACCCATAGTATTCTAGGGGGGGGGGGCGGTGGTGTGGGTTTATTTTTGTTGTTGCGGACTCATTCACACTCACACTACTATATGGCATATTCGTCTTCGTATACTTGCCAACACACAGGAAAACAAAAAAAAAACAAAAATACATGATCGCCCACCACTGTGTGCAACTCTATGTGAAGCCGCTTTGCTCCCCATACCACATAAGCTCCCGTTTTTTAAGTGCCAAGTGGATTTTTTTTTTTTTTTTTAAAGAACGGAATAATACTCAATTCTTAAGCGAAACAAAGTTTTTTCTTTCCGGAAGGGGATGGAGGGAGTGTGGTGGGGTTCGTTACACTCTCTATCTATATACCCCCCCCAAAAGTGGAATAAAAAAAAAAATCACATACTTTGGTGTACACAAAGAGTATAAACTTTTGTTTGGTAAATTTTTACACATTTTTCATTCCCATGGCCTTTTAGGGATTACGATTGCATTATTTCTTGATATTTTAAATAGAGCTGGGATGATATTAATACCCAGATACAGATTGTAATGGAGATATGCAAAGATAGTATGTAGGTATGTCGATTTGGTTGTTGTGTTTTGTTGATACCAGGTTTTTTGTTTTTTGGATTTAATAGGACACTCCTGATTCTATTATTGAGGATAAAGCGTAACAAACAATATTTAGTCTAAAAGTCTAACGATTCGACCACAACAGAAGAGTTCGGTTTAATCATATCGTGTGACTTAGTCCTTGACCAAAGGGAATGTTTAATTTTGAATTCATAATTGGAACTGGTATCAAACAAGAATGGAAAATTAGGTCAGAGTGTTTGTATTTTGAAAATATTTTTTCCCATATTGCTTCCATACTTGCTTATTATGAAATATGAAATGGAAGCTTTGATTTTATGTGAAAATTTTCAGAATTTTTATCGCATTTTTTTATATTTCCTCCATAAATTAGAAGTTTTGCCACAAAAAAATGCAATGAAAATTTTGGTCACTCGGTTCACTCTCTCGTTAACACAATAGAAATTTGTTAACCCTTATAGGACCACCCATACTAAAATTCAATAAAATGGCAATTTTCTCACAATGAAATTGTAAATACAAAAAAAAAACTTTTGTTTTCTGTCTTGCATAGAACTATAGGAGGTTGCCATTTTTGATCCACCGTTAACCCTTATAGGACCAACAACCATACTAAATTACTATAAAGTATCCATTTTCTCACAATTCTTACATAAAATTGAAAAGCGGTGGAGGAAGAGTGGGAGAATAGTGCGGGAAGGGTGTGGGCGGCGTAGTATAGTATAGAAGCCATGTTAGCTTTACTTAGCACCCTTTTATTATTTGTATTATGTAGGTTGAACATAACATTGGCAAAAAAAAACTAGAAAAATTATTTTCTTTTACTATGCCGGAGAAGCTAGAAAAGATGACCATTTCGAAAAAAATGACCAGACCACCTTATAATATCCTTTTTCGTATTGTTTTGTCTTAAAGAATTCGTTTTGATTGCCATTTTTGAGATAATTACAACTATTTTCGACTGTTTTTAAGTACAACCCAACCCACCGGGCCTTGATTCACATCAACATACCAGAGAAAAACATTTCATATGTGACTCTCCTTTCTCGGTCTTGAACCCTGGACCTTCCGCTCCAAAGGCAACCACTCGTTCAACTGAGCCATTTTAGGGGATACTGATAACAATAATCAGTCGTAGTAGACAAACTAAAACTATATATACTTACTTACTTAATTTCCAATTCAATGATTTGTGCAAATTGTAATTATTGCAACCACATTTTGACCACATTATGACCTAATTGTAAACACTTTTTAATTTCATTGTATGCGTGCTTTTCAGATATAATGTAAATAAATAGAAATGACTGATCCTGATACGTTTTTTTTTAATCGACTTATGGTAAGTACAAAAAATTTAAGCTAAATTACTTGCTAGCTATGTGGTGAACTTTCAGTCTAAAAAAGAATCCATAGACAGTTAGACAGTTCTGATATATATGCTATGTAGTTATAAGTAGAAGTTTTTTTGTTTTTTTTTTAAAAAAAAAATTCACGATGAGCCTAATTAAACGATTTATTATTATAGATTATGCGCAATTTACCGATTGACGAAGCATGCTAAACGAAAACTAAAAGCCCCTGAAATTAAATCCTCTTTTCTTTATCAATTTCTATGCAAATTAAAAAGGAAGTGCAAAAGAAAATTGCTTTTTCAAATTAACTACTATCGGTGCGTATATTATATACGACGGAAATGGATATAGAGGTATGGTATATGCAGACATATACAGACATATACAGACATTTTCATATATCTACCTCTAAGCCTTTATCTTTGGATATTTGGCGCACCCAAAATTGTTTTATATTCAAAAGTCAAAATAACACAACCATTAGATGAAACAAAAAAAAAAAAAAACAAAAATGTCGAACCAGAATTATCAAAGGAAAACCCATTCACAGTCTAATATCAATTTATTTTAATTATCTTCAATCCATAAAATCACACTCGACTAACTTCTCTCATTGCATATAGATGACTCGATAAATAGATTGAGAAATGACAATTTCTCTGTTATATAGGATTCCCATTCAGTTATCCGAATCGGATTCAGATTATAGCCCTTCTCTCTGTCGTTTTATACTTTCCTATATATAGATATTTTGCTTAGAAGGAAGGCACATTCTATATATATATGGGTAGTGGTGTGTTTATATCGATGAAACGGTGTGAGGTTAATTTTCCGGTCGACTTGTTCTTAGAAAGGCGACTACTCTCTAATGCTAGTAAAAGATGTATATAATTAGGGTTTGGGATTGGGGAGGATTGGGTGAAGGGTGAATATTGAAATGAAAAAAAAAAAAAAAATACATCTGACACACTGGTATAGAGATGAGTTTTTTTTTTCTTCTTCTTCTTCTTCTGCTTCTCTTTTTCTTCTCTTACGTAGTATTAGGTATCTTACCTTTACAAAATGTACCCTTTTATCTTTATGTGTTATTCTGTTTTATATTGTGTCCGAAAAGATTTAAAGGATTTCCGGATGTTATTTAGGTAATTTTGTTTTTTAAAATATTAAAGCAATTTTTCACTAGATTAGATAGGCTTCGAATGGATATTATATTGGAAAGTGTTCAGCTAATATTCTGATTGAATAACACATTATTTACGGTGTCCATTTTTTTCTTACATTATTACACTAAAAACTACTAAACTTAGATCGATTCTCATAATTTATCTATTAATTTATCACAAAACTCAAGAATTGTGTCATTGTTCCAGAAATTCTCCTACATTAACTATAAGTTCAAACGTATTTTGGGGCAATTTATGTGTTTTTAATTTTTTCCAAAATTATTTCCTTAAGCTGAGTGGAACTTACGTTCAGATGGCTAGATAGACATAGTGACATAGAGTGTGGGTAGTGAAACTCTGGAACTTAGACAAGAGCAGGTCCATTTGTACATATCAGAATTTATTTATTAAATGCTTCTTTCTGTTAGGTGAAATTAAGGGAAAGGAGGAAATATGTATAAGTTGGAATCAGTTACTGGGAATAAAACATCTTCCTAAAACCCCCTTCCTTTGGGTGGTTTGAAATGTTATGTTCCCAGTTTCCCAATTTTTTTTTTTTATTATTATTTCTTCTCATAATAATGACTCGATGTCACCATTTTTTTTTTTTTAGATTTTCTGTCTATCTCGTAACAGAATTTCAGCATGTCCGACTTATTAGCATACCTCATATGTTGATTGTAATATTATAATTATCAATTTATCTAAGTAATTCTTTTTGCTGTCTAGTGGTCCCAATATGGAACCACGTGAAACTAACTAAAACTAACGGTACTAACAAAATTTCAATGAAACTTTGGACTTATGGGCAAGTGTGGAGTATTTTCGCCAAGATGAGACAAAGATAATACGTGTTCCCATCCCAAATACTTTACTAACCAGATACTTTAAAGTTTAACAATTTTTTCCTGTTGCTTCCAACTATTTTAAGGACGCGTGTGGACGAATCTTTTTTAATGCATTCTGTTTATCGTGATATTTATCGTAGAATCCATAGCAGACCATTTAAGATATTTTTATTTTATTTTTTTTTTGTATTTTAAGAGTCCATGTGTTGATTGCCCATAAAAATGTCCTCCAACTAAAGAAGAATAAGAAGATAAGATTCATAAATTAATAAAACCCAAAATGTTGACTGACAGAATAAAACATTTTACAAAATTAATTAACCCCTCCCCCTTTTATTTATATAGAAACCCGTTTAACTCTGCATTAAAAAAAATGAGTACTCGTATGCTCAATTCTTTAAATAAAAGTGTCACATTTTAAATTAAACTTTTATTACACAGCTCATTAAATTTTTGTCATATCAAAAAAAAAAAAAAAACTAAATTATTAAAGTTTGCATTGTCATTTTGCCTTAATAGGACATTATCACCCTTGTTTAGGGTACATAATAGTGGAATAATAGCAGTTAAGTTAGATTAAGTTAAGGGCTGCACAGTTTGTTGTATTCATGTACCTTTTCTATATTCACCCATAGATAAGGGCTCTAAGTTAGATTATTTGATATATTTCACTGTTTTGGCACTGGGGAGGGGAGGGGTATATATATATATATATATATACGGTATTTCAAGTTTATAGTATAATGATTGCGTTTGTAGAACAACACATATGCCACAATTTGGCTGATACAATTATGGGGTTATTCGAAATTTTGAAATTTATATGGGATTTCTTTTTCCTACTACACAATGTATTCCCGACACCCTTTCGATTGTAGTAAAATTTGTCAGTTTCCAAATTATTGATCAAAACATAGTTAATTAATAGAAGAATTGCGAAAAGTATTTTGAAGTACCTCAAACAATATCAACCCAATTCACTTTAATCGTTCATATTTTATGTCAATTCTTAAAAAGTAAGGAGTTAAATTGCAGCTCAATCATTGCAGTCAAAATTAGATTGCGCAATTTAAGTGGACACGTACTTGTTTTAATACAAAATAGCGGATTTTTTTCGCTTGGTTGCGACTTCTTTGTGAAATTTTCTTAAAGCTTTTCGATATTTTGGTCCAAACATGTGTAGAATTATCTTTAGATCATCAATCTGACGAACTGCATATCATTGGCAAAAATGCATCATTTTGACCGGAAGATATTTAATGAATAATGGTTAATTCTATCAAAAGATTCTGATTGGTTAATTCTATCAAAAGATTCTATCAAAAAACGAGAAGAAACAAAGTTAGCTTAAACAGAGCTGTGGATGCGATCACATTTCTAGCGAATTTGATATTATAAGATGCAAGATGAGAGACAAAAATTCTCATTAACTCAGAAATATCACCACTTAAATCTGAATCCGTCGAATGAATCCGATAAATCTGTACAAAATCACCATGGATATGTTTTTCTGAGATTAGTAGATAATAGAGAGTGTAAGGAGAGGACGCGCCACCTAGACTCTCCGAAATCCTTAAGGGCTCCATAGATGGGCTCATTAGACATTCCTTGCGCATTTTCGCATACCCTCGGGTTTATCATACCAGAAGAACGTTCAATCTGAGGATATAAATGGTTGACGAAGGTGCGTCACGAAATTTCGACAAGTTCGCCAGACGGCTTCCAAACACCTTTTTTTTGTCACTTTCTTGACGCGATTGGGCAGTCAAAGAGTAGTGTAAATTCTCAACAAATCTACAAATTGGCTCTTTCACCACAGACCCATCATCCTGTATAAGTTTTCTGAGATTAACTTCCTTTTATATAATATCCCCATTTTTTCTGTGTACTATTCCCAGATGATTCCTTTGCTAAAGTTCAATTAAATGACAATAGAATTTGTAAAATACACCAAGAACAATTGTAATTGCATGTAAACTAGCCATACAGGGGTGCAGTTTAGATAATCGAAATGTTACCGAAATTGAACGGTATGGAATGGATTAGAATAACTCTTTGTTAATAATTAGGATATGGGGGTTGGGGGGGGCTAAAATAATAATAATTAGGATATAGATTTTGTCTAATAATTTATTTAATAAGTAGGAATCTCAGAGTATTATTATATATTTAAAAATTAAAAAAAAATAACTCCACCACTGACAATGAATTTTGAAAAAAAAAAAAAAAAATAAAAACATTTTCTCTATTTATCTATATTATATGGCTTTTCTATGGAAAAGTGTAGCAGGTGTAGAAAATATTCCCACTGAGTCTCTTTTTGGAACTGCTGCTAAAATATTAATGGAGGTACTCATCGTACATGATATTGTATGGATGTGTGTGTGTGTGTGTGTATCATTTGGAATTTTATTTAGAGTAAATGACCCGGTAAAATGCAGCCATATATTTTTGATTTGAATATTTTCGCAATAAATTTCATAAGTGGATAATTTAAATTTAAATTTTTCATATGTACCAAAGATACAAAGTACCTACCTACATAATAAGTACGAGTATATGTCGGATCGGTATAGGTACACTGGAATAGAAAAGTCGTTTTGGGTTCACTTTGTACCTTTTATATTGTAGATTTATATGATTCGACTTGATGAAGTGGAAGGCAGAGCTATTATTTTTCCTAAATGGGGTGTGTGCCAGTGTCAGTGTTACCTGAAACGTGAAAAAGCGTTTCTGCGACAATATCTACCCTCTCTCCTATAGCTATACAAAAAAAAAAAAAAAACAAAAAACCTTTGTGTGTGAAAAATGTGACGCAGCTAAAGGGCAACGATATCAATACAATAATTTTTCATTAAAATCGTAACCTAACACTAACCGTATAAAAATGTTTTATTTATTTATGAAAATAGGTTTTTTTTTCGACTATCGTCTATATATGTATGTATGTATTATTACATATGTATACGCGTATACACCAGAGGGTTGGCTTTGTGGTGGACATTCAATCACTATCATCCCCATTGCATTTTCTATTAGAGTAGCCTGAGGGTGGAAAAATGCCAATTAAGGTTTTTAGTATCAATTACAAAAAGATTTTCTGATGTCATTTGGTTAGATTGGCAAATTCCATGATTTATTGTATTTTCCGTTTGGATTTTCGAGTATATTGGGCATATAGGATTGTTGGGGAAGAGCTTACAATACTTTTTTTTTTTTTTAACTATTCCTGCTCTATATCATCAAATCTATTATTGGACGAATATTTTATTTTGTTGAAAATTGAAAATCTTTTTTATTGGACGAATATTTTGTTTTTTTATTCTTGCATAGGTGCGAATCCACCATATTTATGTAATTTTCTGTCGAAAATCGGACAAGGTTTAAGGGGAAGAGGGTTAGTGTAGGGGAAAATCTTGTAAATTGGACATGTTTGTAAGTTTGGACACCCCATATAGCTTCACATCTTTCCGAAGATGGGAACACCAATTATTCCAGTTGTCAAAGTAAAGTTTCTTTTACTTATCACTTTTTATGTGGATTTGGCGAAAGAAGTCACATTGCTTATAGCTGTTCCAGACATTATGGTAGCAAAGTGATTACAAAATTTTTAGCGTTTCGAATAAAGAATTTTTTAATGTGAGTATAGTCATAATGTGTAATTTTTATTCTTCTTTCGTTGGTCAATCGAAATTCGCTCGAAATGCAATGTTCAAAAAATTTTCCATGAAATTTTGAAAGTGGGTTCACTTATAAGTTTATAAGTTAGACATAAGAGAAAAACTGCCGACTTCAAATGCAACACATCCAAGAAGTTAGTCTATCTCAAATGCGTCGATATGCGACGAAACTACTTTACGTGCCCAATGTACGATTCCGATGAAGATGATGATTAGAACGAAAAAAAATCTGCAAAATCATTCCTTTCGGAATTTTGCCATTTTTTAACTTAATTTTATTTTTGGTTTCAACTTTAAATCATCAATGAATGAATAAACTCTGAATAAATCCTTCATTCCTTTTTTTTTAGAGCCGATATCTCAAATTTTAGAAAAACAGCCAAAAAAAATTTTCTGATTTGAAAGCACGTCGCGAAATTTAAATAAATAAGAATTTCCTACACACGAATCAAAACTATGTCCAACCTATAAGCCTTTCCCCTATTTCTATTCTTTTTTTTCAATTTTCTCTGCATTTTAAATTTTAATAATTTTCTAAGTAGATGTTGCTAAATAGTATTCAGAATGTCATTTACAAATAACATACACAAATGTGGACCAACGTGACTTTCTTGTTGAACGTCTCCTAAACGAGTATTTTGGTCAAAAAAAAGATATCTGAAAATCAATAAGGACATCCAAATAATATAATAGAATAATTAAGAAAAACTTAAATGGTAACAAATTTGAAAGGAATAATAAAAATAAAAAAAAGGTTTACGAAATGACCTTTTTATACATATTTAATATTTTGTTTCAAATATTTACCCTAAAATTATTTAAAAAGGGGTCAAATACTAACTTTTGTCTATTTGGACACACTCCTAAATTAAAAATGTACTTTTTATCTATACCCATGCATCCACTCCATTCTATACATTTTAATCCTTACAATTGAATCCTTGTTCAATTATTGGTTCTAATTCTCCTATCCCTTTTATGAACCCGTCAATGTGCATTTTATATTTATATTGTAACTTTTTTCTTTCTTTTTTGTTGTTGTTGTTGTTGTTGCTATTGCTATACTTAGTCTCTCACTCTCTCTAGGGTTTTAATCATTGTTTGCCAATCGTTTGATGCAAATAAATGACGCACGTGTACCAATTAATTTCAAATTTACTAACAACTTTATTTGGTTTTGTGGCATAATCAACCCCTATTTTATTGCATACTATACTTGACCAAAATATGTATCTGGGAAATTTTTCTTTTACTTATTAGGTTAATTTTTCTTTGGAAACCTTTTCTAAAAATGAATAATATGTAAATGGCAAGAAAATACGAAATGATAATGATAATAAACTGCCAATGTAGCGTATGCGACAAATAAATTGATACAATGAAAAAGATGATGCTATATTTTAGTATTTTTTCAATTTAGTGTCTGGTAATTTAACTTTAGGGAAATGTAAATTTATTAAAAAAATTACTTCTATACGAAAAACCCACAAAATTTTACAAAAAATGCATTAGCCGTTCTTAAAATTCAAGAAAATAAATTTTTTTTTTTCTTCTGTAAGTTTTTTTTAATTTTTTGGAAAATTACAATTAATAGTGGGTTAATAACATTATTTAATATAGTGGCCCACTCTGTAATATCATTCACGCTTCGCTACTGGATTTAATCATAAATTTTTGATCATATAATTGTCATTCAGTGATTAAAAATGGCAATATTGAAAAATTCTCAAGTGGCAATCAGACGTTTTTACGTGTTAGGCTACGTACATACTACCCGCGAAGAGCGAAGAGAAGATTTTAGGCGTTTAAGCGAAGCAAAGGTGTTCATAGTGAAATCAAAGAAAAAAAACGCACCAAAAACACTCAAAAACCCGAAAAAAATATTAAAAAATAAGCTACACGCGCGCTAAACCATCAAAACAGTACACCGAACTGTTTCTTCGCTTTGAAACGCAACAAATCGCATTGCACTTTGCTTCGCTCTGCTTCTACTGTGAATGCTGGGATTTGTATTTTTATTAGGTGCGTTTTCGTGGGATTCGTAGACTGAGTTTGGTGTTACGATCGACCGATTTTATTTTTTTTACGTTGG
>JANSTT010000332.1:0-36433 GCA_026745375.1 Platyura marginata
AATAAATTTAATAAAATTTAAACTTTTGCTTTTATAATTTTAAGTTAAGTGGTGTCCCAAGAGCCAGGGGCATTACAAACGAAAGAAAATACAATTTAAGTTGAAAACACAATTATGATCATTTTTGTAAACTTAAGTCGTTCGTCTTAAACTGTTAAATACCCCAAAAAAGTTAAAATTATGCAAACTAAATAATTAGCTGCGTAACTTGAAGGTAAATGAATAGTACAGGCACCATAAATAAGTTTACAGTAAATCGAGGGATGGGGTAGTAGAAATCATCAACTATTAAATTACTAAATATTTTTATTTTATACACATTTTGTAAGATTACAATTCAAAATTAATAATAATTTTCCCAAATCACTTGAATCATATTTCAAAGCTTTAATCATTCACATAATTCACATTTTTTTTTTACAATTCCTCTTTGTGCAATTTCTTTGCGGGCAAATGAGCTTGCAATTTCCGCCAAAATTTAGCCCGTTCGTCCATTAAACCATTTTCCATTGCAATAAGAGGACTGCCCTCTTTATTCATATTTCCTATTCGTAAGTAGTCTAATGGATAACCTTTGGCTGGTTTCCACATCGGTAAACTGCTTTCCGGTGGAGTTGGATTGCTATATAAAATGAAGAGAATAAACAAAATATTGTAGATTAATTTTATTATTATTAATATTACTATATAGGAGATTGTCTATATAAAATAGGGATGAATTTTATTTAGGTTATTCACATATATTAGGGCGGGTCGATTGGATATATAAGGTACATGATTTGAAAAATTGATTAACATCAAAACACTTTGGTCGGCAAACATTTCTACAATCAAAATGTTTTTTTTTTCAATCGAGCCACTACCCAAATATAAATACATAAAGTACATTAGATTTATGAAAAATACCCACACACCTGGTTCTAGCGAAATTCACCCATAACTCTGTTATCGATTTTCGAATATTTGAATCGGTTTTTGTTGGCGCTGCGCTTATAAAGAGTTGACTGCCTATTGGAAATAGATATTGAAGTTCGTCGGCATGACAAACACCTATGGTAAAAAAAAAGAAGGAGAATGTATGAGATTATGTATAACACTATTGTTAACAAAGTCACCTACCCATAAAATTTTCTCTGCCACCATGAAATATCTCTGTAAAACTTGATTCACCTTTATGTGCAAATAGATACACATAAGTTGGTCCCACTTTTGTCGTTTTCTTTCCAAGTAAACGCATTCTCAAATATTCATCCATTCCGGCCAAAAACCACCCGTCCGTATAAAGCTAATAATAATAATAATTTTTACATTAGAATACTCTCTGCCACATAAGAAAATATTTCATAATCTAACATTTGTCAAATTTTGATGATTTCCTTTTTTCACGTTTCCGCCATTGAAATAGAACTGACGAATACGATTGGTAATTTTATTTAGTACATCATTTGAATGATGATCATAATTCAGGGACAAAGACATAGCTGTTCCCATGTTTCGATTGAAATCACCTATCAGATCCGGTATGTTCAATAGTGCTGTAACAAAACCAAATAACAGTATGATGTAATCCAAATAAACAATCCTAATAGATTTCAAACTTACGGGCTGATTTCAATGCTCCATCGTCCAATGTTAGACCAGCCATCCATGGAATTGATGTGCCATGTGGTTCGATTTCGTCTCTTGGATGTTTTGTGATAAATGCACCAGGTAAATTTGGTTCTATTACCGGTGGAAATGGTATCATGGGATCTGTATCCCACTCCTAAAAAGAGTGAAATGGAAAAAGAGAGAGAGAGAAAAAAGGTAAACAATGTGTTAATAATAAAAAGTTATTTTGGTAGAAAAATACAATTTATATTAAACCGGAAATTTTCAACCAGACCTTTGTGGCAAGAAAGGAAAATTCGGAAAAAAAACATTGTTGCGGACTACAGTAGTGCGGGAGTACTTTTATGGAAAATCTGCTCTACACTTCTGTGTATTGGGGTAATATGGATTGTAGAGCCCTAAACCAAAATGAATTGGTTTGATATGGGTTAGAGTTGTGTATAATTTATATTTGACGTAAAGATAAACTTGATTTAATGGTGACCCTCAGCGTATATACATATATCTACTTACATACATCGAAATTGTGAAGTTAAACATACCTACAGTACCTACATTGTACCAGTACCAGTGCCATTATCCATAATTGTGGGCGTTGAATTTTCTATTCACCCATCGGCAACCAGTCGATTTCATGTAGAATACAATAAGAAAAAGAAGATTTTTTACCAGGCAATGGGATTGTTCTACTTTAGATATATATATACATACATAATTACATACATATATGTATATATAAATATTTAGCTGAGAATAGCTACTATAAAGGAATTTGGGCATAGAATTATGTAATTAACCATAATGGCACAAGGTTTAGTTGATAAAAAGAACCCTAATTGAGTATAATTTTATTTTTATTTTCTCCTAAATTTTCGGCATTTATTTTGTATTCTGAGTTACGTACGAATCTTCTTATTACATATTTAGTAATATACATATATATAAATTTGTACACTACTACCTACGTACATACTATATATATAGGAACGTACATAACAATAATAATTATTATATTATCACTGAAAAGAGCAATTTTCTACCACATATATTTACGCACGATTCATGCCAAACAGTCTAAGATTACATCAATTAGTTAAATGAATGGCAACTCGTGGTTAAGAAAGAGCTTATTTGAATTCAACAATTGTAAAGGTTTAACGAAGGATTGCGAACAGCAAATTTAGAAATTTCTCTTCAATTTCTTTTTTCTTCTTAAAAGTTCAAAGGAACGTTATACTTGTATATTATCAGGTATTCTTTGTAGGTAGTTCCGCTTTGCCCTTTTAGGTTGCTTAAGTATAGGGGTAAACTTGTAATAATATTAAAAAGTAAGCGTAAACTGCGTAGGTATATATTTTCACCTTATTTTGTCGACAATCTGTGCAGAGACAACTGATGGATTTTTATTTTTGTTGTCATGAAAATGATCTACACAGTCTGCTGGCCTTAATAACCAAATTAGAACAATACACCCGAAGCCATATTTGATGTCAAATTTTATTTCCAATCTTTTTTGCCTAATCAATTTTTTTCGATTTTCAAACAAAATTTAGAGAAAATCGTTAAAATATTCAAACTTGGATCGTTTTACCTAAATGAAATATTGTCCAATTCTTAGAAAAAAAAATTCTCAAAATTTTGTTAGAAAATCGAAAAAAATTTATTAGGCAAAAAAGATTCGAAATAAAATTTGGCATCAAATATGGCTTTTGGTTAATTATTAGTGCCAGTCAGATACCATTTATAGCAAATTTTGTAAATCATTTAATAATAGGCCAAAGTGGAACAACCCAAATACACTAAGTCCTCGATTTGTGTCGTTTTCGAAGTTGCGTCGTTAATTTTGCTGATTTTAGTGGAACTCATTAAAAGAATTCCTCTAGAAATCCTATGTACTAAATTATTTCAATTTGCGTCTGTGGAATCAATTAATGACGCAAATCGAGGTCGTGGTGCATTTAATATAATTTACTTACATAGAAATCATAGAATACTTTCGTAATGTCAGCCGCATTTACTTTACGTAAACATGCGATTACGCTAGACCAATCGCTCGTTTTTTCACAACCAACTGTCTTTGCTAAGATCTCAGCCCTTTTCGGTGCAATATCATCGTGGGCCGGTTGAGCCCATGGATTTAAATTCACACCTGACTGTGAAATGGCTTTATGGAACAATCCTGTACTTGTGCATATGTAAATAAATTAACAGTGTCTCCAACAAACAATTGACTAATGTTTACCTTTAGATAATGGTGACATCATCAGATAAGTAGCCGTTGCACCGCCAGCACTTTCACCAAACACCGTCACTGAATTGGGATCGCCTCCAAAAGCGGCAATATTTTCTTGTATCCATCTCAAGGACATTACCTGATCTTTTAGACCATTATTGCCGGGACAATCTTCTTGGCCGGTACTTAGAAAGCCAAGGGGACCTATAATGTTTAATAAAATAGAGTTTGTGGAATGGAACGGACTATTTCTGTTCGTTGAAATATAAAATATGACTAGATGGTGGTGCGGTGGGTATTTATATTTGCAATACTACATCATAAAATAGATTTTCCATTAAAGCCTCTTTTTCTATAATTTGAGTCTCTGATTTTGGCCATACCTACCTAGCACGTAAAATTCTCATAAAATTAAATGAGGCCTATCATCATTCAGATACGTGATATAACCCTTAATGGACGTTTTATTTATTATAGAGTCGATAGCAACAACCAAAAAAAAAAATTATATTTATTGAAATTGCTCTAAACTGATTTTCAGGTTCGAGTTAATTTTGTCGAACGTTCAGTTTGGGGCTATAGAAATATAAAAATGATAGTAGGTAGGTCTTTATTGTAGTACACTGAGTAGAATTTTTATTTGAAATTTTTATCATTTACATATTAACAGTAGTTGGTTGAGCTACATATGCACATATTGAACATGGTGTCTGTAAAGTACATGGCTGTAGGGTATGTCATAAAATGAAATAAAAGCTCTTTTTGAACAAAAATTGTTGTTGTAGTACCTATATTGATAGTGGAATATCTTCGTCCTTTACAAACTCATTTTGTCCTACAATCACTAGAAAAATCGTATATTCTATAAAATGTCGGTAGTTCTAGTGTTAATAATATTTGGATGAAGAATGAAGAGTCACAAATTTACTCCTACAGGGTAAATAATTATTTATGATACACCTTCATTAAATATTAAAAAAAAAACAAAACTTCAAACATTCCCAGTAAAAGCATAATTCGGAAATAAAAACAAAATAAAAAAAGCATTATGTTAGGTTCAATCAACCATCCTACCAAAGTTTGAAAAATAAAAAAAAAAAAAAAAAAAACTTCCAACTCAACTTAACGACCATAATTTCGGTTTATTATTAAATTCCATATAAATGCGTACCCTACAAATGTATTATATTACATACCTAATCTGTAGTTAACACCAACGTAAACAACATCATGATCCATTAGAAAATCGGGACCATAAAATGTACTGATTCCGGAACCACATTCCCAGCCACCACCATGATAGAACACCATAACAGGAAGGGGTAACATCGAATCTGGATACTATGTATATGAATGTTCAATTTGTTAATTCAGTATATGAAAAAAACCATAAAAAGCTCACAGAGAGAGATAATTTATGGGAAACAAAAGAAAAAAGAAAAAAAAAAAATATATTACCTGCGGCGTATAAACATTCAAATACAAACAGTCTTCGCTTCCCTCAATTTCAACATCTCTCCGGAATGGATCTCTTTGTATGCATATAGCTGAATCCTCTACCGTTTGTCGTTCACCTTGCCATGGGGCGGCTGGTACAGGTGGCTGAAACGTAGTTAATGGATGTAAAAGTTTGCTTTTTGTATAAAATATACTTATGAAAAGTGTAGTTGAGCTTTTATTTTTCTTTTTTTCGTTTTTTTTTTCCAAGTGACTATAAGAGTATATGGAGGGCAAAGCATCGTGGCGGCATCGGCAGCAATACACTGATGTTATTGTATACCTCTACTTATGTTATGTATGTATAACGACGTTCTTCATATTACACATAAGAGTAAATGCGCTTTCTAAGCAAAATTCATGGAGAAGTCTATTTGCTGACACAGCATAAGATTTTTATAAATATATACATACATACATACGTATATATACATATATATAGTTGTATAGTTAAGAACAAAAAAAGCCTTGAGATGATTTTGCTTCCTCGTCATATAATATAAAATAATAAGGACTCGGGGTACTATGTATGTCGTACATATACCTCTGATATTATGTATACTCATCATATAAGCTAAGATGACTGTTATTTTACGACAATAACATGGGGTATTTCTTCCGTAAAATAATTAATGATGGGATTAAGTACATACATTAGTGTAAAACCAACCATTACCCAAATTCATTTGTAATTTTATTGTTTGAAGGCGTTCCTGCTGTAATAGCTTTACTACCATAAAGTATACCTACCTACTGTCTAATATTATCCTAAAAGTAGCTATTTAGGTACATTTTTTTTAATCTGTATATATACATACATACATATAAAGGATCATATACAGGATGAAATGTTCCTAATAAGTAAAAAAAAAAAGGTCAGTCATACACAGTTCAATTAATCGTACATTTTGACAAGGTTGTGAATATACGATGCGCTTTCACTATATTTCTGTGGCCATTTGTTAAAACAGCTTATGTCGACTTAAGTAAAATAAAGGAAAAACAATCCAAGTAACACACAATTTTGGACAATTTTGGACAATTTTTCCTTGTGAACTTAAAGCTATTCTAGGTGGAAAATGGCCATATATTATTTACATTATAAAGAAGCCAACATAACTTTAGGTTTTTTTGAAGATCCCTAGGGAAAAGACCATGAAATTATTATGATATGATAATTGGGTCACAATAACAAAAAAGAAAAGGTTGGAAACCACTGGTTTAAACATGTAATGTAGCTAATATGAACAAATATGTAGATGTAAAATAAAAAACTTTATTTGCTACATTTTTGACATTGTCTACATTCTATACAAATCAACCGTCACACTGACCGTATAAAACATATTCATTGACCTGATTGATGTGCGTGATGTCAAGTATGTTAAATGTTAAATAAAATAAAAATGATAACGGCCAGTAGACCAATTGAGCTGTAACAAAACCAACTTGTTAAAATTATCAATAAATTGTTGTCTATTAAGTTTTATTTATTTAACATTTAAAATTGTTATAAGTACATAAATATAGGTTCTAATAAAATATTTGCATAGTAGTTATATATATTTAAGATATCTTTATATATTTACTACTTCGATATGATTAATGTTTATTATTAAGTGTTATTGATTTATTATAAGTTAATTAAATTTACATTAATTTATTGCATCAACATGTGTTTGAATTTTAATCATCGGAATATTATGTAATTTTTTAAATTTTTTATATTTAGTTTAGATTTTAAAATGTTATAGAAATCATTGATTTTCCTTCGTTTAAATATAGCCCTCCTACAACACGGTATCCGACAGCACGGTTTCACTATAACACGATAAGAAAATTGCGGAAATTCTAGTTCTATAATACTTGCTATTAGTTTTATTACAACACGGAATTGTGTTGGAACCTACATATCTGCCGTATTATATCGATTTTTATTATGGGGTGGTTTCGAACCATCTGCGACTCCGCTCAATCATCTTCCATTGATAATGAATAAACAATATTTTTTTTTACTTTTTCATACAAATAATGTAGCAAACTACTATTAATTTGAATACAATTATATAATACATATGTACGTACATATATACGTACATGCGATACGAAAAGGTGATGTAAGATGAACTTTGAACAAGAGCTTAAACAAAATCAGCGTGAATATACTTAATTATGTATACTGTGCAAACATATCCATCTATACGTACTTATGAATATGAATGTTTAGATAATTAACAATTAAATAGTAAAATGGAATGATTATGTTATTAGTAGTGATAACAAAATGCTATAAATATCTTTGACCATAAAGATAAACCAAGCATTAATATAATTATGATTAGCCATTTCTATAATTTTTAATTTTTATATCGTTTAATTTATATAGCCTTTACAAAAAAAAATTCTCTGATTATTTCATAATACCATAAATATAGGTATATTCAGTACTTAGAAGATTCTTAAAAATATTTATAATTGTCTTTCTTGATTGTTTCATTAATCAGATATCAGAAACAAAACATTTCATACAGCTGCTAACTATTATTTAATATAATAATGCTTAAAAATGTTATGTCTCACGTTCTTATTTACCTATTCTTCTTAATTATTCAACAAGCCATGTTCTTCAAGTTCATATTATTCCAGTCATGACGCAGTTATTTTTATTAAAAAAAAAAACCAAAAAAAAAACCTAAAATTGCTGGTCATTCAAATGAAAGAAAAGAGATTAATATTTGTAGCGTTCTTTTAATTTTTGATTGATAAATTATTGCGCATAGATGAAAATTCCACTCGATCTTACTTTGATGACATTTTAGACATTTTGTTTTTTTTTTTAAATGCTTTGGTACATCCACTATAATTTTAAATTGTCAGTGACCAGTATATTTATTAGTAGATAGGTAAGTGATTAAAGTAAATTATTACAAATTAAAATAAAATTAATGACAAACAAGTTTTATATTAAAATAGATACATGTCTAATATGTAAATCAAATTGGCAGATCGAATTATGTACAAATATTTAATGCAGTTTACGTATGAGAACGGTCCGATTGCAAAATGCACATAATGTTTGCGCCTAATGTTGTTTAACTTATCATAACTATTTATGGGACATATTTTCTTTTAAAAAATTTTAAAGTATGTAATTCAACTTGACTTACTTATTGGTAAAACAGGAAAAAATTATTTAATAAATTAGATAACTTTTACATTTAATAACATTAATTTTAAATAAAAAATGATCGATGAGGTGCATTATAATTAATTACATAATCCGATGCTGATAATAGTGGGAACGTTTTTTTTTCTTATTTAAATAAATAAAGATCTTGAATATCTAAGTGTAGTTATTGGTGGGAAAATTTTATTAATTATTTATAGTGTTATGAAACCTATTCGGAACATTTCCATTTTTATATTAAAATATTCATATTCAAGATAATTCACGTTCTATTAAATCAGTGTAGCGAAACTTGACTTATTTTTTACATTAAATAATATAGTCATACTATAAGATGGTAGCGGTAACATTTACATATATGGAGAGGTAATTCCCCAATGTTCTGCTACGTTTTTTTTCCTTTTCATTATTTTTAAAATTGAACATACATACTTAAGAACCTGAAATAATTAAAATAAGATGAATAAAAAATGTCATATAGTTAAAATATTTTTATTTTAAAATGCAACCTAATACGCCACTGCAAATTAATAATTGTTTTTTTATATTAATACCTAAACAATATTTGGTACATACATCTACATATTCATAATTTTGTTTTTTTTCTCTAGTAATAATGGGAAGCCCCGTTAGGTCATCCACGTACAATTATTATTGTCTATTCTATATGAATAATATGTAAAATGTAAACGGATAGAATTGTTAAGATGATTTCAAAAAATTATTATTATATTAATTAGAGAGAAAGAGAGAGGGCGTGTACAGGAATACCCGTTTGCCTATAACAAATATATATTGAGTAAATAAAAATAATTAAAAACCCTAGAAATTACATAAAATTGATTGTAACGCCATAACGGTAGGCCGTTGAACTTTTTCGTCTATTAATGAAATCTTAATTTTTGTATTCTCTCTACAATTGTTGTTATGTCATATTCATTTTTTCTACATTCCGACTTATCTTTTGAGTAAATGATAAATATTTGGTTCACACCGGTCAACATTCAGGTCAGAGGCGTTACAAACTCCGTACCAAAGTTATAATACCCCATGATTAATATCAGACCGGTATAAAAACGTAAATATTACCAACAATATTAAAATCAAAACTGACTATTCAGCAATTAACACATTTAAATATATATATATACCATAAAACCTAATTAGGTAACAAACTAAGTGAAAATGCGTTCATCTCTACCTCGGGCCAATTGTTTATATATACAATCTTAATTAGCACAAAAAGTTTTTTTTTTTTTTTTGCTTTATTTTTTACTTAAGAAACTTTTTGCTAAACAAACCCAAAAAGAAATGAATTTCATAATGAAAATTTAAGAAACCATGAAAGGTACTCAAATTAATCTTTTCTTTGAAAAGTTTGTTATTGAGTCATACTTGGGGATATTTAAATTTAAATGTCATTTTGTCAAACATCTTTCTAACAAAATCCCTCAATCTAATTTAAAGTATAGTACCTACAATCGTAATTAGAGTGTATAATGTAATATTGGCAATGAAATAGTCCTTATAAATATATATATATATATATATATATGTATGTTGGTATTGTATAATTTGTATAGTAATTTAAATTTTAGAATTTTGTGTCCATGATTAAAATAATATTTTATATATTATGACATTTATACAGTTTTTAAATCACTTTTTTAAAGCATTTTAATTAATATAATTTCCATTACTTTTTGACTTAATTGTACAATTTATAATAATATCAAACGGACAAATCAATATTGATGACAAAAATAATAAAAGGTCACCAAAAGTATTATACAATGTATGTATATAGGGGGCGAAACACATAACTTTCGAAATAATATAAAAGCTCCACTCATTCCGTTCATACGCCCATAGAGCCGGTTACAAACCACTCAATGTATAGTCTACTAATTAGAGAGGGTGTTGATTTTCAATTTTGAATGCCAGCTGTTACTAATGACTGTGTATATTAAGTGATTTTCCTTTTCTTTTTTTTTTTTGGCTCAGATTTTTTTTATACACACACACACACAGAACACGAAAAAAAAAATTTTTTTTAAAAGCAAATCTATAAATTAGTAATTCTGTAAGAGCTTTTATTGGGGGAGAAGTTAAACTCAATGGTTTTGCATTTAAATTGGAAGTATTTTAAATGATCATGAGAAGTGAGTAATTCTTTATTTAAAAAGTGTCGCCCAGTCGACTTGAATTCAAGAATTTTGTGAAAATGTGAGTTTATACCATTTTCTAAATTACATTTTTAAGAGAGGTAACGTCATAGGACACTATGTACGTACGCACTTGGTTCAAATATAATTCATATACAATTGGACATCATCTCACTTCTCCCATACTATTTATTAATTGGCATACCTACACTGTCAGAATAAATTTCATAAATTGTGTAGATTTTTAGTTAATATGTTGGTTCACTATATTTTGATGTAAAATATGCGCCGCTCAGAGCCGTAGTCAGTAACGTAGCTTGGGTTTTACATTTACGCAGAAATTCCTACTCTAATCTTCATAACTTCTTTATTTGTAAAAATTTTATAATAAAGATAATTTAATTTCTAATCGTATACTAAAAATGTCTGCCCACGATCGTTTTTGGTAATTGTTTTTTCGCCCAAAGTAATATAAAATTGCTGAAACAATTATTCTTAACTAAACCTACTGCACTGCACTAGATATAATATACTGTATACAAGTTCTATGACCATAAAATATACATAGGTAGGTATATAGTACATATCATATGTATATAACAAAAAAAAATGACTAATTAATTACCAATTATTTATATTTTATTATGTAAAAATGTATAGAAAAGAAAATAGTATATAAGAAAAGGAACAACTATATACTCAAGTATTTATTCAAATATTCTGTTAATTATTTTTCTAATTTTAATTTATTACGGTAGGTATTGACACCTTGAAAGAAAATAAAGTATGAAATTGGTTCATAAAGCGACTCAATTCAATTAATTTTATTAGTAAATGCTAAAAATAGCCACAACATTTAAAATATACCTACAAATAAATAAAATTATAATAATTTAAGCATGTAACTATTTTTTTTATTTTATTTTTTTGTTAATTAAGAGTAAACCAGTGAACAATAACTTTATTATGTAAATATTTGCATACCTCCAACTCGTATTTATAAAGTCAACCGAAAAACTTGACTAATAAAAATTTAAATTACCACCAACTCCCTGTAAAAATTATAAAGGTGAATGCAAAAAACCCCTTTTCTTTCTAAATGGTCGAAATTTATTTTCACTCCGACAATTTGTACAAAATTAACGTAACGACTCGAAACGTTCAACTACATGAATATTTTATATAAATAATTCAAATAAACTGCTTGGATAATAAGCTCACAATTAAAGTGTCAGGTATAGATACTCTCTATTCTATAGTCTATAGTCTATACACACTTAACTATTCCCGCAAATCCCATGTTACGTACTACATGAATCATTAACCAATTTCAGATGGGGTTTTATTATCATTTATACTCACACGAAACCGCAAATTACCAACAGGTGGTTCCGCATATGGAATTCCCATAAAAGCTCTAATTCCTTTTCCATCATGTGACCGTAAATACCTTCCAATCAGTTGACTTTGATTGGGTAATGTTACGCGTAGTATATCCGATGTCCTACCGGTAGCGTTGTCACATAAAATTAGTAAAAAGCTTATCGCCGCCAGAATAAATTTCATGATTTTTGATTGCTTGGATAACGAATTAACCCGCACTAATTTGATATCACTATAGTAACGGTAAAATGTTGGCGTTTGAGAAGGATTTATTCTGTTTAATTATCGATTTTTAATTACAACAACAACAACAATATTTTATTGAACTGTTCCGATTGAAATTAACTGAAGATATGATTTAGAGACCAGTTTCAACATTACTATAAGAGTCTTTACTATAACTAACCTGAGCTATACGATGTAATTTAGTATAGATAATAGACTGTTGTATTTCATGCCCCTCGACCCCCCCCCCCTTCCCATCAACCAATCTGCCAAATAACTATTTATCAAAAATTATATTTCCACAATTTTTAAAGAATTGCACATAACTACATATATATACATACCTACATACACATAGGTACCAACCATCACATTACCATATAGCATATACCATTATCTGTCTATATAATTTGTCTTAAGTCTAAATTAAGAAATTGAAGAAAAATGTTGTTAAACAACAATAACCGTCCGTGAGAATTTAATAATGATTATTAAGTAAGTACATACATACATGCGTATGGTATATACCTACATATATGGATATGTATCTATATGTATGTATGTATGTATGTATATTACAATGTAATCAAAGATTGATGTTGATTTAAATTTGTTACAAGCACGGAGTAATTGGAAAATATGTTTACCTAAGCGCCGCTTAGTAATTATGCTGTTACACAGGTGATTTATTAAGATCTATAAATTATTGTAATGAAAATTTCACACACGTGCCATTTTCGCCCGTGACATTTTGGTTAATGTGTTGTTGTTGTTGTTGTTTTTTTTTTATTTTAATTTAAATTAAGGCAGGTACACACGACACGTTAATAAAACGTTTGAAAAATGTTTGTCATTAATGAAATTTTATTAGAAATAAGAGACGTTTAGCTTCTAGGCAAGACTGTAGCTATCCGATTATAGTGTTTCGCCACAAACAAACAAGAATCCATCATAATATATCCTTTCGAACTATAAGTATTCGATATTTTATCTATTTTTGGGATTTAGACATTTTAATCTCAGGATGCAGAATTATATTAAGTTTTCGATAAATTCTAGAAAAGACCGATTGAAATTGAATAGAAAAAAAATATCTAATAACTGGCTAGTATAACCATCCATATTCCTATGTGGTTACTTACAGAAATTCTAGAATAATAATCAAAAAAAATGTTTAAATTATTTATTATGGTTCATTACGGGCATGAGCTTGTAATTTATGCCAAAATTCTGTTCGCTCATCTAACAAACCTTTATCCATTCTCAATAACTGATTATACCAGTTATCTCTGATACCAACTCGAAGAAAGTCTAATGGATATTCTGTGGCGGGTTTCCATACTGGCAGACCTAAGCTTGGTTTATTTATGGGTATTTTTCCTGGGATGTGGGTTGGATTACTATGAGATAAGTGTTTTTTTTAATTTAGCAAATGTCTACAAATTCAATTTGTTCGATAAATACCCAGTTTGTACAAAATTAATCCAGAGCAATATCATTATTTGACGAATTTTTTCATCTGCTTCACTTGGTGCTGCATTCGAAAATAAATGTTTATCTAATGGAAATAGGTACTGTAGTTCATCACCATGTGCAACTCCTATAACATATAATTGTCAACGACATTTAGCAGAATAATCTCTAGCAATTGAAATACCGTAAAACTGTTCTTTGCCACCACCATATCGTTCGGAAAAACTAGCTTCACCTTTGTGGACAAAATAGTAAACATAAGTATTGGCTACTGGTGTATTTTTCGTTCCCAGTAAACGATTTTTCAAGTACGCATCCATACCACTCAAAAACAATCCATCGGTGAAAAGCTACAATTTGTAATATAAAATGGAAAATGGAAAATGGAAAATAGTTGATTTGAAAACTTACGTTAGTTAAATTCTGAAACTGTATGGTTTCTTTATAGAAATACATACTTTCCAGATCCATTGTAATATTTTTGAATCGTTCATCATCACTGTGATGATTATAATAAAGTGATACGGAAGTGGCAAATTCAAATTTGGACACAAAATCCTTCATTAGATCCGCTCTATGTAAAATAGCTGCAAATTATGTCTATGTCTGTAAAATCACTATACATATTTCCATAAATTATGATAAATTACATGAGGTCATTAATAGTCCGTCTTCAGAATTAATTCCAGTCATCCATGGAATTGTGTGTCCATGTGGTTCAGCAACATCATACGGGTGCCTAGTTATAAAAGCTCCGGGTACATTTGGTTCAATAACTGGCGGAAATTGAACCATCGGATTGAAATCCCATGCCTGGATAAAAAAGAATTTAATTTTTTATTGTTATCCAAATTGGCTACTATTATTTTATGCTACTTCGCCACTTACAAATAGAGTATAAACAAATCTTGTTATATCAGCTGCATTTTTTCCACGCAAACAATCAAGGATATAAGAAATTTTACATGTAACTACACATCCCACATGTTGCGCCAAAAGTAAAAATTTCTGCGCAGCCTCACCTTTGATACCAGATAGTGCCCATGGACAGAAATTTGTACCAGATGCTGATATTGCTCTGTGAAAAAGACCTAAAAATTTATTTTCAATTTAAGGGCTCACTTCGCACTTAGAGAAATTACTTAACCTTGAGACATTGGCGATTGCATATGATAGGTGACTGAAGCAGCACCAGCATCTTGACCAAAAATCGTAATGGAATTACAATCTCCAGCAAATGCATCAATATTAAATTTAATCCATTTCAATGCAAATGCTTGATCCTTTAAGCCATTATTTCCAGGACAGTCGCTTGTTTCACTGCTAAGGAATCCAAGTGGTCCTATTTTGATACAGCCATGCATATATTTATAAAATCACGTCATTAAATAGGATTTAATGTACCTAGCCTATAGTTAACACTGACATATACTATTTTATAGTCCATCAGATAATAGGGTCGGTAATATTCGGTTCCTGAATCCCACATAAAGCCACCACCATGAAAAAATACCATTACCGCATAAATTTCTCCTATCGTTATATTATCCTTTAGGTAAGAAATAAACTCCTTAACAATAAGAAGCAATTAATAATAACTATGTATATACCTGCGGTGGTGTGTACACATTTAAATACAAACAATCCTCATCTCCATCTACAAGGACTTCATTATGACGAAAGTATGGATTCATTTGGATGCATTTATTTCCATCTTCTAAGAATTCTCTTTCGTCTTGCCAAGGTTCAACAGGAGTCGGTGCCTAAAAAAATATTAAGTACAAATACTATGTGAACATTGGATTTGGATGTGAACTAACATGAAATCTCAATTTTCCAACTGGCGGTTTAGCATATGGAATACCTAAAAATGCTCGTATACCACCTGAATTTTTTGAACGCATAAATCGTCCACGAAGTTTACTTCCATTTCGTAATTTTACTCGTAGATTATCAGATGTTCTGGATTCAACCTGAACACTTAGTATAAATACCAATGCAATTGACACAATTTTGTATAAAGAACCGTTAATGATCATAACTTTTGTTTCAAAGTTCATATAGCTAATTGTTACTTAACATCAAAACTAGACGGGTTTTGTAAAAGAATGTTAAACAATACAGGGTGTAAACTTAAGTACCTACAAAACACTTTTATAAAAAATCAAAATGGATTTGAGCAACCAGGACAACAAAAAAACTTTGTTTAAATAACATCTACCAATTGTCCAATTGGCCAAACATCATTTTTTCGCACCGCGTTTATTTTGGAAGTGACAGCAAATAATAGAGTCAAATTTTAAATGGCTCTTTTTGACTTCGAATTTTTGTCCCAACGGCTAGAAGCTTTTTATATCACTATACACCGAACACCCTGTATATGGATTTGAAATAGTTATTTAAATTTAAGCTGGAACATTAATGAAAATTAATTTATGAATAATTATAATTGTTTTCGATAAGCATTTTTGTCGAACACTTAAAATTATTGTAGTTTTTTATCTTTGTTTTAAAAAAAAAATCAATTAGGTATAGAATACTAAAAAAGTAATTATAGTTCTATTTTTATGGCACTATTATATTGTAATTATAATTTTTAATTTGTGGAAATAGATGTTAAGTAAATGTTAATTGACATAATTGCAATCCGTAAAAACCATATGAAAGGTTCATTAATTTTTTCATTGTCGCTGCCTTTATAAAATGGCGCACTAAAATATTGTGATTTGTCTTGAAAAATATATTTTAAAAATTAAAAAGAATTTCTAATTAGTTTCAATACAATCTTCATAAAATTGATTACCGACGTAGCAAACTCTACCCTGCTTCATTAGATGTGCTGGTAAATGTGCTTTTAGCGTACGCCAGAACAATGCTCGTTCATCTAACAAACCTTTTTCCATTTTGAACAATTCAGTGTCACCTAATGTCTTTCCTATTCGATAGTAATCAAGTGGAAACGATGTAGCTGGTGTCCATTGCCGAAACTCTTTTATCGAAATAATCGGCTTAGTTATTGGGTGTATATTTATGTCAGGAGTTGGATTTCTAGATGTTAAGCGAGACAATAAATAACAAATGTTCTATTCACACATCTTGGGTATGCATGCAGCACTCTTGTGTCTATTATTTTAACTTACCCAGTTGTTGCAAAGTTTACCCATAACGAAATTAGTATAAACCGCATTAGTTCATCTGCTTCCGGGATTATACTATTTGTGAAAATTTCCGTATTGATTGGAAATAGATAGTTTAAATCATCTGAATGACATACAGCTGAGAAAATGCCTTATTAAATATGGGAAATTCTTCATTCTTCATTTTTGTTAATAAAATTACCCAAAAATTCCTCTTTGGTGCCGCCAAAATACTCGGTAAAACTAGTTTGCCCTTCATGGGCAAATAGATAGACATAGGTGGGTGCCACCGTAACATTTTTCCGTCCAAGCATTCGCATTCTTAAATATTCATCCATACCGGCAAAAAACCAACCATCTGTGTACAGCTAAAGAAAATTAATCAATTATTATTTTAAAATCTTTTGTCAGAAGAAGAATTGGATTTATATCTACCAAAATACTTACATCTGTTAAACCAATTCGTTGTGTTGTTTCATCATTTACGTGGTACATATTCTTAATTTTTTGTGCAATGCGAATTTTTTCCTGTTCAGGATGATGATCAAAATTTAATGACACTGAACTGGCAAACAAATAATTATCTGTGAAATTTTTTAACAGACCTGGTACATGCAATAACCCTAATTCGAAAATATTTAAAGTTTGTGAATTCAAATTGACATCATTAAATTGACACAATTAAGTTACCACTTGATTTCATTGCACCTTCTCCTGTTGTTATTCCAGTCATCAATGGAATTGATAGTCCGTGAGGCTCTAATTCATCTCTAGGATGAACGGTTATAAAAGCTCCTGGTTCATCTATTTCAACAACAGGTGGATATGGTACCATTGGATCAAAATCCCATTCCTTAAATAAAAATTATTTGGATATAGGAGAGATCGGCATAAAATAATAATAATAATAATAATTTACAAATAGGGTGTAGAAAAATTCTGTTATCTCACTAGCATTTACATTTCGTAAACAATCAAGATTTTCTTTCCAATCGTTTGGTTGTTGAAAGCATCCAAAATTTGCAGCCAATAGAGTGGCTCTCGTAACGGCAACATCTTTATGAGCCGGTTGAGCCCATGGACATAAATTTGTACCCGATTGCGCAATTACTTTATGAAATAATCCTACGACAAAATTCAAATCAATCAGCAAATTTCGCAACATTTAAATTTGTTGTACAATTGATTACCTTTTGATAGTGGCGATTGCATATGATAGGTGCCCGATGCTCCTCCAGCACTTTCACCAAAAATTGTAACCGAGTTTGGATCACCTCCAAAAGCGGCTATATTTGTTTGTATCCACTTTAGAGCCAATGATTGATCTTTGAGTCCATTATTGCCAGGACAGTCTTTTGTGCCTGTACTAAGAAATCCAAGCGGACCCAATCTATAGTTTGCAACAACGTAAATTACCGCAAAATCCATTAGATAATCCCCAGCATAGTACATGGTACTGCCACACATAAAGCCGCCACCATGAAACCATACCATGACCGGGTAAGGTCCAGCGTACGAATACTATTGGAATTGAAATTATTTTGGCTTCCATATGGCCAGAAGTTATTATACTTACCTGTGGCGTATAGACATTTAAATATAAACAATCTTCTGATCCATCCAATAGAAAACTTCGAAAAAATGGATTCAATTGTAAGCATTTCTCAGGTTCTTTTATAGCTTTGCGTATCTTTGCCCAAGGATGAGCCGGCACTGGTGCCTAAAATTAATATTTTAATTTTAGCGTTGATTTTCGCTCCTAAATACTCATAAATCGCAAAATTTATTACACTTACCTGAAATCGCAATTTACCAACAGGTGGTTTTGCATAGGGAATTCCAAGAAATGCTCTTACTCCATTTCCATTTGTAGATCGCTGAAATCTTCCAACCAGTTTACTTTTATTTGGTAATTTTACACGAAGTAAATTTGATGTTCGGCAATTGACTTTGTCACATAAAAATATGAGGAAAATTAATATCACAAAACTGATGACAATAACACGTAGTCCCATCTTATATGATAGCGGTCACTTAATTATAAAGGAATTGTCCTTTTTCTTAACGTACATACATACAACTGTTCTTAGTGGACTAGTTATATATATTATATGGCGCGAACAATACCTACATCAAACAAACGACATCGATTAAAGCGAACTAACTAAAAGTTATGGCCCAGAAGTGTAATATTTCTCTAAGGCTTTATTTGTTTGGACATTTTAGCTTTGGTGTGGTCTACTTTACTGTAGGTGCTACTTGTTGCATACTCAAATTATCAGTCACTTAAGGGGGTGCGACAGTTGTGGGAATTTGAATGTTTAGTTAGATGTGAAGTCATATATATGTCTACTTTATGTATATATAGGATTTAAATGATTCTTGTACTATAAATAAAGAGTTTTAAATTGGTACCTACATAGTAATTGTATCTATGGGAATGAATAATATTTTACAAATTATCGCCTATTGCTGCCTATTTTTCATGAACATTAAGCTAATTTCGAACGTACCATTGGACCTAGTTATTTATTTAAAAAAAATGTTTGTTATTTATTATAGTACAAGTTTACCAATCATGTGTGTGTAGAACAGCCTTAAGAATTTTTATGGTCATGTTAATAGCCAATTTTCCGATATTCCGATAATAAAACTGGCATTTAATAACTGCAAATTTAAAACTGATTACACCAAATACTAATTGCCCCCTTTAACTGATGAAACATTAATAATTTACTGGTTCAAAATAGAAAAATGGTTTTTTCGAAGATCCTACACAAAATATTTGAATAGTTAACGTAAATAATTTGAAAAATATATTAGGAGAAGGTAGAGTAAAATTTAAACCTAAACTAAGTTACCTCATTGATGTAAAGATACACGGCTTCCACACCTTTTTCAATTTTGGTTTACGACAAGTTTACATTTAACTTTAGTTTTGGTAGCTAATATAAAGAAATAAAATAAACACAATTGAAAACAGCCTCCTTAAATTATCTGATAAAATGGTCGTTTTGTCTTTATGTAAAAGTCTTATCTATTCTTAAACCATTCCTCGTTTCCGATTCCGTCCGTCTATTCATCGAAGTTTTAAAGCAGTTTATTCTAGAGTGATCACTATATATATGTCATTTCATACGATCCCAGCGCACCTTGCGGTGCTGTATTTCACCAATTGTCAATTGAAAAAAAAAAAAACATGGCCGATGGTCGTTTAATTATTATTGACATAACATACGAGAAAGAAAAAGTAAAAAAAGTTGCATTTAATGCTTTCAAAAACTAGTTGTATGTAGAAATTGTCGTTTTTTGTATGTTGTTTTTGTTAAAACAGTTCAATATGCTTATCAAGGTTGTATGAATCACTGTGAAAAGTTTAAATTTATTCCGTACAGTCCGTCTGGCGAAAAATTCGCTGTATTGTTTGGGTTGATCGGCGATTTGTGTATTTTTGTCATTTTTCACACAAATTATACAGTAAATTTATAGATAAAAACAACGTGTTGAATTGTTCTATTGATAGTTTTATATAATCCAATTATTTGTATTTAAGTATTGGTAACTTTATTTGGTCATATTCAATGAAATGAAAAATGTTCGGTATCCGACAATTTCGATTGCTACAAATTCCATTCAGCTACCAAAGAACTATGGATTTATTAACCAACAAATGTAATTTGAATGGTAAATTGATGTGATTTAATCAACAAAACAACAACAGCCTCAATTCAATTAACAAAATCAAACGGGGCAACAAAAAAAAATAGAAACTACGTTGCAGAGAATTTTTAGCACAATTATAATTTAAGAATCATTTTGAGAAAGAAAGAAAAAAAAATGGTGTGCGTTGGTCATACCATTTCCAAGGACTTCCTGCGATAAAAACTACACACAACACAACACCACTGTGCTTGTTGGATTAAATATCTATCTAAACTAAAAAAGGCAAAACGACGAGAATATAGCAACAACAAAAAATTACAAAAACTTGCATTGAAATTATACATTACCACACACTTCTGTGTGTACATAAATTGCTCTACAATTAAAATACAATCTCTGTGGTAAGATATTTTATAACAAAATTAAATTTTATAATGTCATAAGATACTTCAACAACAACAACAAAAAAGTATATTGTGCGTGTTTGTTACAGGCCAAACATATCGTTTACGACGATAATATACGTAAAATTGATTTTTAATGATATGCGATACCTTTTATGTTTATGTAGCACTCACTGGTAGGGTAGACTACACAAAACATAACATTTTTCTATTTAGTCACAATTAAATATTCAATTAGTCGACGTCATAAACACTCATAAACTGTGTATGTACATATTAAATAGTTATATAGCTAATCTTATTGTGTTTTGTTGTTGTTGTTGTTGTTGTGTGACTATTGTCACTTATTTACATTTATTTGGCTTTCTTTTCATGATGCGTACCAATTAACTTTTAACCGAAACGTATGGCAATGAAAATTCTAATTGCCTACACCTCTTACAATACAAATTATCCATGTAGGTATCGATGGGGTCATTTACTAATTTCTATTTACCCAGTTGTTTAATTATTCTTTTTGTTTTTGGCATTGTAGTTGTTTTCCATTGATTCTTAATTGATGATGCAATTTTCGTTCTAATATTGCCATGTCCTATTAGCTGATCTGATGGTCAATGGAAGATCTCTCTATATCTGCATTTTTAAACTGTAGGTCGAAAAAGCTGTGTCAAAATGATTTTCCAATTATTAAAAGAAATTCCACAGAATGTTTAACTGAAATGATTATGTTTCATAATATTTTTGTTTTTTTTTCAGATTTAATTCAATATTCACTATGATGGAAGAAAAACGTGTTGCCGATTATTTTGTCGTAGCCGGACTACCAAACAATCCACGTTTACTACAGGAAAATATATTCAATGATTCCGGTCATTTACGTTCCGTTGATGCAGTTGATCCGATTGTTGATATTGGCGTATATTTTCCATCACTTGGTGAACTTGTACCGGACGATCATCAATTGCTAGAGCTAACGCCATCTGGACTATTTGCCGATCTTAACTATGGATCGGTTCGGACGGCCGCTTGTTTTATCTATTTTCGAAGGGGCAAAGATAAACCGCCTCTAGTTGATATTGGTAAACAAACAGCAGAAAATGAAACTATTTTTTGTCCAATTTAATACCAAAATATATCTAATGCAGGTGTCATGTATGATGGTGCCGAACGAATTATGCCCGATGCAACAATAGTCCATGTAACGCCCGGTAATCGTATTGCAAATGTTAACAATTCATCGGCAAAAACATTTCTAACATATCGACGGGCACGATCGGATATGCCGTGCAATGAATTGGTCGTCACCGATCTATGTGTAATAATACCGGGAAAAAGTGAACAGCCACCGCATGCATTTTGTCAAATACACAAAACACTGAATCGCGGTATGATGGGAAACGATGTCTATTTGTGTTACAAGAAATCGATGAATCGTCCGAAATTGATTAGCTATCAGCCGGAAATTCTTCATCGATATCCGGAAATTGATCACAATGATTTTCCATTGAATTTGTGTCCGAGTGTACCGTTATTTTGTTTGCCAATGGGAAGCACATTGGAATCATGGCCAAATGTTGATGGTAGAATTAAGGTAAATATAACAAAATTAATGTGGCACTGAAAGTGAAATGATGATCTAAATTTCAAATAGCGAAGAGCAATTTCACCAGTATTTAGTACATTTGTTTTAACCGTCAATGATGGCACATACAAAGTTTACGGCTCTGCATTGTCATTCTATGAGGAGTATGAGTAAGATTTGTTTCTTCATAGAGCTCTAGGAATCAATAAAAAAATTGTTCTTATTGTAGTTGTGATAAGCTCACCGAGCAACAAAAAGAATTACTTGATTGGAATGATGACTCAACAGATAATTGTTCACTTCATGTGAATAAGGCGATTTGTTTACTGTCGCCACATCCTTTTGGTGATACATTCGAGAAGTGGCTACAATTTTTACAGGTAGAACTCACCAATAACTTTTTTTCTTCTTCGGATAATTCGATAAATCTCTTTTTAAGATTATGGCCAGCAGCAATGAACCAATACCAGTTCCTATTGAACGTTATATAACTCAACTTCTGGATGAGGTTTCATATCCATCGCCTAGCATATTGTTGCAGGTACATTTGTTAGTGGTGGAAAAAAACACATGATTTCCATTAATTGTCTTCTTCCAGTTGTCTCCAGATAGTACTGATCGAATTTTGCTAACCCAACCAGAAGATTCACCACTGCCAAGAAGTGGTGCCGGTTTCAGACAGTTACTATCAAATTTAGGACCTGAAAATTGTTTGCATGTCCTATTGCTAGTATTGACGGAACAAAAAATCTTAATACATTCACTAAGGTATGGAAAAGAGTCTCGTCTCGAGTTTAGTGTAGAAGAAGAATAAGAAAAAAATGCTCATTTTTTAGACCAGCAACACTTACCGCCGTTGCCGAGGCTGTTGTAACATTATTATTTCCATTCAAATGGCAATGTCCGTACATCCCGCTATGCCCGCTAGGATTGGCCGAAGTTCTTCATGCTCCTCTACCATATTTAATTGGTGTCGACTCAAGATTTTTCGATTTGTACGATCCACCAAATGATGTCACCTGCGTTGATTTGGACACAAACAACATAAGTGTACGGAACAAACACATACGATTTATCCTTAGTGGAGGGCAAATATCCTTAAGTTCCTTCTTTTTTTGTTGTTGTAGGTATGCGAATCACAAAAATTGCTAACTACCAAACTGTTGCCCAAGCGTGCGACAAGAATTTTAAAACAAACACTAAAAAATTTGGAAGAACTGGGACAAAATCAGGGAAATGAATCGACAAACAGTTTGGATCGTGACTTTAAGCGTAAAAAGAAGGAGCAACAACTTGAACAACGGATACAGGAAGCATTTTTGCGTTTTATGGCTTCAATTCTAAGGGGATATCGTGAATTTCTAGTTCCAATGTCAAAGGCCCCAACTGTTGGCGCTACCGATCCAAATGCATTGTTTCAGTTGAATGCATTTTTGAGATCACGTGATAAGGTCTAATACATACATAGTTTGTCAATGAATATTTAGTCGAACTGATTTTTTTTTTTGTCCAAAATAGGCTCATCATAAATTTTTTCAATATCTCATGAAAACCCAAATGTTTATTCGATTCATTGAGGAACGATCATTTGTTTCGGATGGCGATCAAGGTTTAGCATTTTTCGATGATTGTGCCGAAAAAGTAAGTGCCTACGATGATACACCAACGGAAATACGATTTGTTGATTGGGATACCGGCCACAGTAGTGATCGTACAAAATTTATACTACCGCCCGAATATCAAATGGCGGCTGCCGGACAAACATTTTCCTATTCAACGTTTGTGCTGAATCCGTTGCTATTGAAGCAATCACGAAAGACTCATTTGTCACAATTTGCTCATAATTCGATTTTAGCACCCGGTTCACCAATGGCTCGACGCACCAAGCACGAAATAAAAACTGCTCAAAAATTAGCTAGAAAATGTCAAACGAAACCGGAAAGTTGGTCCAAATATTTATTGGCCACATGTTACTCAATATATTTTTTAGTATTGCCTAGCGTTCTGCTAGAATCACCGGCCAAAAGTCATACCACCCTAAAATCGGCCTACGATCTATTGTCACGTGCGGCAAAATTGAAAATTGTCTGTGACGAGGTATGCTATCGGGTTATGATGCAATTGTGTGGCATCAACAATTTGCCAATATTGGCCGTTCGCCTTTATTATCTTATGAAACGATCCGGTGTACAGCCGAATGCCCTAACTTATGGTTTCTATAATCGTTGCGTTTTGGAGGCACAGTGGCCATCGGACAGTTCGACAATAAGTAAATTGCGATGGAATCGTTTGAAAAATGTGGTCATTGGTGCAGCACATTTTAGACGTGCTGGCCGAAAATATTATTCATTGAAAAAGAAGACCGGCTCCTCCGAAAATAATCTCAATACACTGGATGCAGCCGATGGAGCATCTAGAACAAGTTTAGATTCAGCCCATTCGGGTAATGCAGCGGAGACCAATCATCATCATCATTCGTTTATTGATTTTTCGGCATTTGATCGGTTGCGCGGTCGTCTGGGCAGTATTGTCAGACAGTCTGGACCACAGGAATCATCGGACGTACTGTCTAGCGCTGGTTTACTAATATCTAGTGAAGGAGCAAATAAATCGCCTAATTCGAAAAAAGATTCCCATTTTAAATTGCCGCCAGCAAGTCCATGCGATTTGAGTCCCAGAACGTTGGCCCGTTCGGATAGTTTTGCTGGTGATTCGAAATTAATTGACAAATTGCAGCGACAGCATTCAATCGAGATTGGCGGCAGCGGCGATATGAAATTGAAATGTCAGAAAAATTTAAGTTTTGATGAGGAGAAAGTCGGAAGCATTATTGAAATTAGTAGCTCTCAAGAGGAATTGGATATGGAGAATGAAATGAGATTTGTGGCAAGTCCAACAAAGTAAGTTTTGTTGATTTCAATAATAGAAAAACCAGAAATATTTAATTTTTGCTTTAAAGAATATCACCAAGAACACCGGTCACACAAAATGATCCACTGGGCGCCTTAAACGAAGACGATGAAATTATTGAAATACAAAAAACTCCACAAATCGAAACACTGTCCCTCAACAATAACACGGTGTACACAGATCAACCGATATTATTTAAGGGGCAGCGAAGTGCAACATTCGACGATTCAACACATCTCAATAAAAGTTTACATCGATCGGAAACAATGCCAGCCTCATCGATTACATCCAGTCTAGCTGGATTGGGTTCTTCGCTTAAATTCAGTTTTGGGTAATTTTTTTCGTTTTTTTCATTTATCAATCTAGTCACTAAAGTATTTATTGTTCCGTTGTTGCTAGCATGATTAATTTGGGTTTTTTTCCCCTTTTTCCCCTTTTTTTCATATTTTGCATATATTTTTGTTATGTTTTTGGTTGTTCCTTTCTCCACTCTAGACGATACTCACCGGCACGATTGTCATTTAAAAAGGATTTAAAAATTCCAAGTAATCTCATTGAGAATTTTTCGAATATAAGGTAAGTACCATAATTATGGCATTGTTTTTGTTGTTGTATAGATTGTTGTTGTTGTTGTTGTTATATATGTTGTTGTTATATAAATGGTCGTGGATGTATTTTGTAATTGGTGTCCATCATTCCTAATTTATCTTCCAATTCTGACATCCTCTTATTTCTATTGTGAGGATTCTTTGGCGTTTATTGAGTCCCTCCGACTGTCTCCAACAGATATTTTCGCCTTCGCAACCATTTAGATAGTTTTGTTAGAAGATGACAAAAGGCCTTTGGATACCAGAGCCTAACATCGAAGACAAATACCCCAAGTACGGAGGCACGCTACACACCTGTTTGACTGCGTTATACCCCACTTCGGGTAGAAGCACTATGGACATAGAATCACAATAAGATGCTATCCCGTTAAGTCTGAGTTTTTTTTGTTATTCTTGAGAAGTAGAAAAACCAAGCAAAATCCATACACGACTAATATTATTGTGCCGATTTGTTTGTAGTGTTTCGAAAATGTACTTAAATACCCCCACCACCTAAATGGAATACATCAAATCAAAAATATTTCAATTTTCAGTCCAAGTTTAACTGGCAAAAAATCAAACGAAATCATTCAAGGCGGTTTAACTAGCATTAAACATGCAGCGACATCTGTTGCGAAAAAATTAGACGAAATCAAAGAAGCAATGTCGGCCAATTCAACGCCAGTCAAATCAAGTGGACCACTTGAACGTGGTAATCATGGATCGGAAGATGATCTACTGAATGATAGTACATCGTCGTCGTCAACACAACGACCGCGTGCCGTTTCTGGTGAACTGGACTTATGGGGTCGTCTAAGTGAGTCACGAAAATCAAGTTACAACAATTTGGTGCCGCTTGGTGAGAATACCACCAGTAATGGTCCGTACAGTGCATATCCGATATTACCTGATAATGTTTATTCCCATCCGACAGAGGTGATACGGAAATGATGTGAAAGTTCCGAACTTATTTCTATATTTTTTTTTTCTAATTTCCTCTCTAGAATCTAGACACTACCGACTACGATATTGTCTTAGAATTGACGTCATGTTCTCAATGCCATAATTGCTCAGTGTTGCTGTACGATGAAGATGTAATGGCTGGCTGGACAGCCGAAGACTCAAATTTAAATACAATTTGTCATGCATGCAATAAGATTACAGTGCCATTTTTAAGTGTTCAAATATTGGTCGATGAAAAGCTAAAAGATCTTAAACAATCGGATACGTTAAGTGTGCCGTATTTAAATCCGTTGGTATTGCGAAAGGAATTGGAAAATATATTGGCACAGGAAGGTGATGGTGCATTGTCTACAATTAATTTTCTTGACGAGCATCCAATCATTTATTGGAATTTGGTGTGGATGATGGAACGTATTGATGTTACGACCCATTTACCAAGTCTTTGCCTACCCAAACAGGTATTTTATTTTAATATTCAAAGAAATTACTGACTATACCATTTTTACTGGTCTTTTTTTTATATATAGACTACCGATGAAATTGATCCACTACAAGGTAACGATATGACAATATCCGTTCAATGTTTATGGGATAATTTACGTCTTCATGCTGAGGCTGGTCCACCAATGTATATGCTATGGCGAAATCAAAGTCAACCGGCTAGTCCATTGTTGAAGGCTCTTCTAACCGATCAAACGACATTAAATCGAACGTGAGTAATTCTCTCATTTTTGTTGAAACCATCCCACCCCACTCTCTAATTCTAAATCTCGTACGACAGAGTCATACAACAAGTCATATCGGCGTTGCGATGCAATGATCTACTTACACCGGTGAAACGTTTAGCAACAGAACGTGATAAATTAAAACATCGTGGTGTCGAACGTACCCATTCCATTTACAGGGATATTTTATTTTTGGCCCTTACAGCCATTGGACGATCAAATATCGATATGGCATTTTTTCATCGTGAGTATGCGGCTGTTTTCGATAAATTAACAGAAATCGAATGCAATACATACTATCGAACGCAAGATTTGCCACCATCGTCAACAGTGATGTGCTGTCGAGCCTATTTTAAACCGTTGCAATTGCCGTGACAAAAAAAGATCAAACGTCTATTTCATCAATCAATCGATAACTTTCAAATACGTAGATAGTCTTAATTTTAAATATAAATAATTTAAAAAAAAGGAAGAAATCGTTATGTGTGTGCGGGTGTGTGTGTGTGCGAGATAGAAAAATAGTTGAAATGAATGGTAGTTTGCGGCTTTGAGTGGCACAGTGGAATTGTTGTATGTAGAAAAGGAGTGAGTGAGAAATGTTATTAGGAAACTAGCGAAACAAAAAAAAAACAAAACAAAAATGTAACTTTATGAGCTCTGTTAAAATTTATTTTTTTTTATTGGAAAATATTTGCTTTATGTATTTTTGTTTAAGTTTTTTTTTTTTTTTTTTTTTTTATATATATATACATGGTTGGATCAGATGCAAGACAGGTTGATGTTGTTGATATTTTTTTTCTCTGTTTTTAATGAACGTTAATTTAATGTTAATTGCCTACCGGTGTGGTAGTATAGTACTTAGTGCACACAAATATGCACACTCATCTTATCACACACTTAGGAATATATCTGACGTTCTGACATCGAATAAGAATTTCATTGTTTTGTACTTAATGCCTTATTTTACATTTAAGAATTTTGACTGCTTATTGAACATAAAATTCATATAAAGATGATATTTTTATTAAAAAAAATTGTTTTTTATTCCATTTTTTTTTTTACTTTAATCAGAAGAAAAGCAATAGGAGCGATATTCGAGGTACACCAAACGGAAATTCCTTCCATCTATGAAGTGACACTTTACTTACAGAGAATGAGTCTCCAATCTCGTATAGCCTATAGCCAGAACTAATGTTAAATGCGTGTAATATGGCATATGTATCATTCTGGATTTACATTACATACTTTTAAGTTTAGGCTACATATTGGATTACTTGACTGTGTCGCTTTTTAATATAAATTTATTACAGAACATTTCAAATATTGCGCGTTTCGTACGAATAAATTTGTCTTCTAGGCGAAAATTAAGTTCAGCGACCGATAGTGGCAACCATTTTCTGTATATAATGTTATTAACACTTTAGCGCACACTGACTGCATATGCAGGTTTTTTTTTTGTAGAGATCATGTCAAATGAATGTCCCCGAAAGTGTTAAAATGTCAAAAAGTTTTTTCATTATTTAGCGATAAGTATTTTTTATATTTTTCTTCTTTTTATTAGGAATATAATAGATAATAAGTAAAAGAAACGGTAAATAATTATTACAATTGTTATTAACCATTTCTATATATATATATATATATATATATATATATATAACGAAAGTAGTGTCGCAAAATGACTGCCTGGACAAAAATGCAAAAATTAGCAGCTGTGGTTGCCGGTTCAGCTGGCGGAGTTGCAATATTCCTCTACACAAATAGAAAAGACACAACGTCTGCCTATAATTCATGGACAACAAATACAATTATACCACCGGAAGCACTATGGGATGCCAATTGGGATCAGTAAGTGATTACCGGTAAAGGTGCAGAATATAGATTTTTCTTAATTTGTATTTTTGTATTATTGTTCCCAGTCGTGAACCGTCTAGTCTAGTGAAACCATTATCGAAACGAAGCACAAGTGAAAAAAATGAAAATGATTTCAATGAAAAATTAGAAGCGGTCAAATCGAAATCTATTCGGCATATAATACTAATTAGACATGGTCAGTACAATTTGAAAGGAAACACCGATAGTGAACGATATCTGACTGATATAGGTACGTTGCGCTACACTTGAATGTCTTGTGCAAGATAATAGTTTATTGAAAAAAGGTAGGAAACAGGCTTCATTCACTGGCGAACGTTTGAAGGCTCTTGATATTCCATGGGATAAAATGATCCGATCAACAATGACAAGAGCACAGGAAACTGGCAAAATTATCTCATTGGAATTGCCAAATATTCCCATAGAAAATTGTTCATTAGTTGAAGAGGGTGCACCAATTCCGCCACAACCACCGATCGGTCATTGGCGACCAGAACCATCAGTAAGTCAAGGAATTTAAATTTAAAAAAAAAAACAAAAACAAAAATCAAGTTTAACGATTATTCTATTTGATGTAGCAGTTTTTCCAAGACGGTGCCAGAATTGAGGCGGCATTTCGGAAATATTTTCATCGTGCCGATGTTTCACAGGAACAGGATTCATATACATTAATTGTTTGTCATGCCAATGTCATTCGCTATTTTGTGTGCAGGTAAGTAATTACAATCAGAATTATATAAAATCGTTCTTGACCATAGTACAATTTACGTACAATTATTATCTATATCTATATATAGAGCCCTTCAATTTCCTGCTGAAGGTTGGCTAAGATTATCACTTAACCATGCATCTATTACATGGTTGTCCATTCAGCCAACAGGTCGTGTCATTTTACGTACACTTGGCGATTCTGGACATATGCCACCAAAATTTGTAACATCTCACAATTAATATTAAGATTTACTTAAAATTGATCAATTATACAATTTTCTGATTAGTATTATTATACATCCACGTTACATACAGGCTTTATACGGTTATTTAGAAAGGTAAATAAAGTGCTTATTGAATATTTCCAACATTCTTCCTGTAATTAATTTGAATCATCATCTGAAAATGGTGATGGGAGGGATAAAAAAGTAGCCAAAAAATTACATTAATTTCGTTTATTTTTATACAATAAATTTGACACAAGAAAAAGATTGTTCAATTTTGGTTTTTTTTTTTTTTTATCCATTTTCACACAGTTTTTTGTTTAATTGAAACTGATTTTGTTTTTTGTTTTTTTTTTTGGGAATTGTGTTAAGAGATTACAAGTAAATTGTTGCTGAAGTGTATGTGTATAATGTGTATAATGTGACAATTAGATGCATGAAAAGTAGTCGTATTTAGGACAATTTTTCTCGTTTTAAAAACAAATTTCTATTAAAAGAGTATTGAAGTGGCGATATGTATGTATAATATTGGAAAAAATTAGCGCTATTCTATTCATTAATGAGTTGTTTTGGTGTTTGTAACGGTGACATCAGTTCGTCCTCTTCTTCGATTTCTTGAGAATCTTCTGGTTCACCAAGTGCATGCACAAATTCGTAAAAATCAATTTTTCCATCACCATCCACGTCCACTTCTTTGATCATGTCTTCAACTGTAAGTAAAAACAATATTTTTAATATTACCACGATTTTGACACCAAACAAACATACTTTCATCCTCATCCAAATCCTCTCCTAAACACTGAAGCACAGCTCGTAAATCCGATGCCGTAATATAACCTCGGTTATGTTTATCAAATACACGAAATGCATCCCGTAGTTCTCGTTCTTCTTGATCGGCCGATGATTCGGCAGTGGCATCTGTCATATTTGACAGAATGTCAACAAATTCCTCAAAGCTAACATTACCGTCACCTATAACATTTGATGATTAGTGTTTTTAGTTTCTTCGATTTCTATAATAACAATCGCATACCATCAACATCGATTTCTCGAAGCATTTCTTGGAGTTCCTCAACTCTAGCAAATTGGCCCAACGATCGCATAACGCTGCCCAATTCTTCTTTAGTAATACAACCGTCGCCATCTTTATCAAACAAACCGAATGCCTCACGAAATTCTAGAAATTATTTTGTTGTTGTTGTTTAAAATGTAGTTAGGGGAAGAGGGAGAGGGGTAGGTGGACGGATACCTTTCATTTGACTTTTCGATATTAGCCGTCGTTCAATTCCTTTTCGACTTCCAAAGAACATTCCATCCGAACTGGACGTTGCACTTTTCGGTGCTATTGAATCACCCGACAAATCGATGCTAACGTCCCGTTGAAAACGGACAACGCTAGCGGCCGGTGGTAATGAGTTCGGTATCGATTGTCCCACCACATGGATGCTGTGTTGTTTGTCCGAACAGCTTTTTGGCGTTGATTCGTTTGATGAGTGTCGGGTCTTTAAATATAAATTTTTAATTAATTCACCATATCAATTCACACCACCACCAGCCATAGAGCCAGCCAGCCAGCCACCAAAATGTGTGTGTGTGGGGAAAAATGTATAAAATCCGAAAATATAGCAAATCATGTCGGTGAAAATGTTTTGTGTTATTTCTCCCCATGGATATGGGGTGAAACGAAATTTTCTATACTTTACGATAAAACATTAAAGTTTGGGGGTGCGTGAAAAAGTTTCGCTACGCTATGTTAATGGCATTAAAAGCTAACAACAACACCGGCTGGGAGTGTTGAAATACAATTCATCTCGCGTACTTTTAATAAAAAAAGAAAAAAAAAGCCTAAAAGCTGTACGAAGAAGAGAGAGGGAGGGAGGCATCAAATTTCCACGCACTGCTGACTTATTCATATTACATTCCAACCACACGAAATTGATGCAAAAATTTTCCCTTTTTTTTCCATCAATTCTTTGTTGGTAGAGGGTGGTTCGGAAGAGAAGCCTCCGTTGGGATTATGTGCAATATTTAAACGTAATTGGACAATATGGGGTCCATTGATTTCAATCAATGTCTGGAACTATTTTATAATCTGAATCAACATTTGACAATGGTTTTTATGATGTTAAGATAATTCAGATCGGATTGGTGTGGGATATTCTAACAGAATATCAAATGAAGGTCTCTGTGGTTATTAACAGAATAAGAGACAATCACAGAAAAAGAAACAGGCACTAGAGGGTTCATAAAAAAAAGAAAGACGATACGCTCGAAAACAACACAGAAAAGGACGCAAACGAGCTGGACGGAAATAAATAATACAGCGCAAAACAGTCCTTTACAGAGGATACAAGGAGGGAAACAAGGGAACAAACCAGGTCCTTTTTTTAAATTATTGTGAACTTGTACTTTGATTATTTTTGCATTTTTATCCCAGATGTACATACCTGCGGACACTGAGAAATTTTCTTTTAGAAAAATATTAACGAAAAAGGATCGCTTCTGTCAGTTTTTATTACAAACAAAAATTCCTTTTGAGTCAAATTAATATTTGTAATCTAAACATGTCCAACGGACCCAGACCCATGTTTTCCGGATGAGGGTTGCACCATTTCACGTTAATTCAATAAAAGAAAAAGAAAAGCATCAAATTCTTATTCATATTACATTCAAACCGCATAAATTTGATGTTAAGAAAATTTTCCCTTATTTTTTTTTCATCAGCAGCACAGCTAGAGATACCTACCCTCAATGTATATGTACACGAAGAAAAAAAAAAAAAACGAAAAAAAAAGGAAATTATTTTCTTGTTGTCCCATCGAAATGATTTTTTTTTCTATTTTTTTTTTTTTTCTTGGTAAGAGAAGAATATTTGGCGAGCTTCTTTGTTTATTTTTAATAAAAAAAAACAAATCGGGGTCGTCGCTTCTTTTTCTATTTTATTTTCTCGCACAAAGAAAATAAGACTTCGATTTCTTTTTTTAATCCAATTAATTTATGATGAATTAAATCAAATCAACGGAACAACAAATACTGTTTTTTCTCCAAAAGCCCCATTCAATTTTTGAAAAGAGGACACGCCATTGGATTACGACGAATTTACAATCGCTATTTATATATAGAGAGCAAAAAAATAAATAAATATAAATTGGAAAACAATAAGTATGTATGTATATGTATGGATGTATGCAAGTAGTTATGATTAAAAAGGGGGAGCGTATGATTAGAAATGTTTCCAACAAGAAAAGAGGAAATTAACGAAACGGAAACTTTTATCCATTGTCCAATTGGTAAGAAGGGGAGGGGGAGGAGGTTATTACCAATTATCGATACAAACTACAGTGAAAATATCTAAATTAAAGTTGGGGGGCAGCAGCTTATATAGAAATAATCGTGATGAACGTGTGTAGATAGGAAGCAGAGAGATAGTAGAAAATGTCATTCTCTTCTCGTATCGTGACCCGGAATTTTTAATGAGATTTGGGACTACAATATGATTTCAGTTGAGGATCTATAAAGAAGTATTTCGGAAATACCCAACATAATTATAGTAGGTGCGGTACAGTCAGTTCGTGAATTTCAATAAAAAAAATAGAAAAAAAAACATTTGAAAGGCTTGGAATCACAGAATTGAGCAGTTGTAGCGTTTAACTAGAATAAATTCATATTCATTAGTTTTTAAGGCTAGCAACAGGGCTGTTTTCGTATCAGTCACACGCCAAACGGTTACTGTTAGTTACCAAATTTATAATAACGAATACTACCCGTATCTCGACAGCTACTGTTCCCACAGCTACTAATCCCATCAGTAGCAATCTCGACAGCCATTATCTCGAGATCCCTACTAGGTTGTTATAGCAAAAGATGGAATATATTTTTGGAAAGTGGGATAGTGGATGTATCAAAATAGCCGGTATCAGAAAATCCAATAACTCCTTTATTATCGACATTTCGCATTAATACCCTATATGGATACCTATCAGATATTTGACAAGTTCTGGTAGAAAATGGGGTTGTTGGTGCGATTTGTCAACATTATAAATATCTATAGCACCAACTTAATGAACCCTCTTCTAAACACTCCCCTTCAGCATATGTTTGTAATAACAAATTATCGTAAAAATTAAATATTCATCGTTAGGCATTGGTTAGGTACCTACAATCCCACATACATATATGTTCAGAGTGTTATTACTGTTGTTAAGACTCACAATGGAATAATTCCTATTACATATTATATAATTTACCTACATATGTATGTACCTCTATGTATGTATATAATGTACACGTCTACTACGGTCAAATGTAACTCCCATATTTTTATTGTTGACAATACATATGGAGGAGATTATATTTCTAGTGGTGATTTATTTAATGTTTGTTGTTCATATTATGGGACCTAATGTTTTATGGATGGATTTATAACATAGGGAAAGAAAGAAAAAAAAAACAACATAATGATCATGTTTGGCCCAAAGTAATTCTAATAGATTTTCTATAAATAAATAATGTTGTCCACCAGGTGCCTATTGTATATCCATATGTAAGTACATACATATGCCTATCTATCTATCTATTAGGAAAGGAAAGGACAAGGAGAGGATATTTTGGTATAATGTCGGTAGGCGATATTTTGTGTTGGGTAGGTGGATTAAATAATTCCATTCAATTCTAGGTCGTGTCATATCCATACAGGGTGTCCCATGGAGATGTCACAAAACGAGGGATTCTATATAGATTTTTGTAATAGTAAGAATCGTGTGAATCTGAAGTGAGCGCTGGTCTTTGGTCATTGTGCTGTGCAATGGGTGACTTTGGTACGTAAACCCGAACGTTTTATGAATAGGCTAGTTTTACACATTAAAGATGCTTGGCCACACGACACAGAGGATCTTTTTAGATGCACTCAGCATCCCATCCAATTAATGGGTGGAACCACTATGGACAAATCCGCTAGCTTCATTGATCTAAAAATGTAATTTCTGCCGATACACCTGTTACCACAACAACAACAACAACAACATACATTTTTGAAAAGCAATATAATTAGGAAGTTCGAAGTTTCTAGAAATATAGTTTCTTCCATATGATCGTCTAATTTTGAGGCATCTCTCTGTGAGACACCCTGTTCATAACATTGGTAGAAAAAAGATCCGATTAATTATGTAGCACGAAGTGATTATAGCTAAGTCATTCGGTTTTACCAAAATGGTGTACCACCTGTCCAATTACCAAAATTAGAAGTTTTATAGTCCTAACTGGCAGCCTTTTTTTCCCTGGAAATCTACTCATCCCACTCTTTTCTATGATGAATGAACCAAACATACCAAATGTGTATGTAGTATACCTACTGAACAACCAAAAATGGTATACCGAACACAAACAGACACACACAAACAAACACACCGTTCCCCCTTTATTTATTTTCTCTGTAAATTTATGGCCATTTGTGAGCCAACTGTAAATTTTCATTTTGCCCTTTTGTTATTCTAATAAAGAACTAAAAATGCGTTTTTATTTATCACTTGAAAATATAGTACTTTAGGCACCTATAGGTACCTATAGATATAAAAAAAAAAAAAAAAAAAACCGGGAAGAGGAGATAAATACAGAATTTTATATTAGGTAGATCTACATAGGGAGGGTATACATGGAAAATGTGTTTTTTTTTGTCTTCTATTCTTTGAAAATGCTATGAAAATGTATGCAGAGTGGTTTTTTTATGAATTTTTGGGTAGGTTTTGGGATTTTCCTTTTTCCCTTTTTTCTATTTAGGTATAGAATACGCCATAACATTTTGAGTAGCAATTTTACTTAACTATACTCTATATATATATATATATATATATATACTTATCTAATGTACATCAGCTTTATAAGA